>JAOWAY010425023.1:0-20806 GCA_028565895.1 Goniobranchus geometricus | reverse complement strand
ATAACGCAACCTTGTCTAACTCCTCGCTTGATCTTCTTTGATTCACTTAAATCTCCATCAATCCTTACAGCTGCACTCTGGTCCCAGTACAGATTTCTAACAATTCTTAAATCCTTGCCAGCGATGTCTCATTTATGTAAAATATTGAAAAGCTCATCATGTCTTTCTTTATCAAATGCCATGGAATAGTCAATAAAACATGTATAGATCGGTTTGCGCTTGGATACATCTATCCATTAACATTGACAGTATTCTCGGTCATCCTATAATTCCTTTACTCCAAGGAAATCACCCCTCAGCAGTTCCATGTCAACACCGTCACCATCCCAATCCTACTACCATCCTACGACTCTCTATCCTATTCAAAAGCTGACACACACTCAGATGCCCAAGGAAATGTCCCTGATAAGTGTACTGAGCGCAGAGTTGTTTCAATAGCTGTAATGTTTGCAGCTAGAACTCCTGAAATTGGAATCGATCATCCGGTTTCTACTCGTGGTATGATGGAGGTGAAAAGGCTAATCTGTGAACTTTCAGGTTTCCTCTCAGTTTTTTTTCCTTAACAAGGAGACAATGAGATCCTTGTTGTCCCCAACTTTCTTCTTCTTCTTCTTTCTTCTTCTTCTTCTTCGTCTTCCTTCTTCTCCTTCTTTTTCTTCTTCTCTTCCTCCTCCTACTTCTCCTCCTCGTCCTTCCTCTTCTTCTTCTTCTCCTTCTTCTTCCTTCCTTCCTTCCTTCCTCTTTGGTCACTTCCTCCTCTTTTTTCTGTCACAGCAACTGCTTCCTCGGGAACATCGACCCCAACATCCTCACTAGGAACATCGTCCTCACTCAAAATGTCAGCTAGTAAAATGTCGGTTTCTGTGCCAATTTCCCCATCGCATATCTGGGGCAGGTTTCCGTTTGAATTCCCAATGGCCTTGATAGGAATGAGAAAATCCACTTGTTTCAGCAACTTCCAGGGTTTGGAGTCATCTGCTCCACTGACCGATTTCTTCTTTGTCCTCAGCAAAGAATTGTTGTGACACCGATTGAGGGATTTCCATACTTCCTTGGGAGTAATAATACCTTTAAAGAAAATAGTGAAAAAAAACCCAAACCTAATTCATCGTGACAAATTGTGAATTCTGCTGTAAAGTACATTGATGCTTTTGTGTTGTAACTTTGAGGCTCTGCTGAGAACCATGATAGGCCTATGTATTTCTTAAATTCTGCTTTCTCAAAGGTGTCTGGCAACGGGAGCCTCATTCTCTTCCATCCATGAGTGTCTCATTTCATATGTCCCAACGATCCATTACGAGACATATTTACCAGACGTGTTAAATAGGCTGACGCCAACAGAAGATGAATGGTTGCAGAAAGCTCGGCGTTTTGGTGATCTGTGGGATTATCCTTTCGCTGTTGGGGCCATAGATGGAAAACACATTGCTCTTGATGCTCCATCCAACAGTGGATGTATGTATGCACTACTGCTGCAAAGGATTTCCCAGCATAGTGCTCATGGCAGTGACTGATGCGGAGAATGGCAGAATTAGTGACGCCAGAGTGTACCAGACATCACAGATCTCGAAGTTGCTGGAGGAAGGTAAACTCAACATCCCAACATCAGAGTTCAAGGTGAACAGCACAGAAAGAACCATCCCATACACGAATATAGGAGACGAAGCATTTCCTCTGAAACCTTATTTGTTGAAGCCATATGCAGCAATAACTCTGGATCCGGAAGGGGATAATTTACAATTACCGAGTTTTTCAAATTTGTTTCTCACTTCGATTGAATGAAGGCGTATTGAAGTTGTTCTCCACTGCCCTTGAGGCCCTAAACGTGTTCAGTATTCCAGTTTGCAGTTCGGTACATGTAATAGATGGGAATGATCTTGAAAATGTCGAATCATACAATACACAGTTGTTGGTTGTAATTATCACATTGTACTCGTAATATTAAAAATTGCAGGAACCCGATTTGATTAAAAATCTTAAAAAAATAGTCAAATTGCCCAGACTTATAGAAGAGAAGGTGTAATCTTTGACCAACACAAAGCAGAGCCTTTAAAAGCCTGCAAAAAAAATAATAATAAAAAAAAAAAAAAATAAATAAATAAATAAAAAAATTGGGCAAAGTGCCACAGAACTGGTCTGCATTTATATGAAATGATGCCAACAAATAAGATTTTTTTTTCCTTTGCGGGCGAAGAGTCGTAAATAGAAAGTGGAGTTGTTTACACAACATTGAATGAGAAACCTGTCTGCAGTAAGATCAAAATGTCAAACATTTTTTCTCCCACGAAGAGGCAGACTAAGGCATTCTACATGTTCTCATATAAAAGGCCTTGGGCAGACCCAAGAAAATAAAATTGTTCGTTTCAAGCTGCAGTTGAGCATGATTGTATAATAACATCAGCCTGTGTTCTTTTAAATGACTCATTGTCATCGCCGCTTTCCATTTTTGGGCATCGATGTTTACTGGATGACAGAAACTATGGATCTCATATGGAAATGGACTCAAGAGAAAAGTGGATTCGAATTCATGAATTGGTGGCAAGCATTGAGGTGGATTCATGCAAAGGATTAGTTGATGTGAAAATGTTTCTGCTTTCAGAGGAAAGGGGGCAAGGTCCTCTTTGCAAACTTAAATTCTTTACTAGGTGTGACACAAAGATTTGACAAGCTGAGCAGGTTTCCGGTCTGCGTTGAAGAACAAAATGTCTAGAAAATAGAACAATCTGTTGCGTTGCTCTATGCATATGACAAATCATCTTCATTGTCTGATGTTGACACTTTAACCTTAAGGAAGTTTACTTGTGCACAAGAGCATAGTTTGACAACTTTCCCCTTCAAAGGTAGCGTTAAAACAGTAAATTGACAGAGCAGCTTGACAGGCAGGTTTCATTTGCGAACAAAGTCTCAATCAGAATGCCCAACTTCCATGTCCAGAATTGTGAGGCTGCAGCAAAGAAACGAATGGAACATACTGCAATTCAGTGGACTGAACCGAGCCCAATTTCATATTATGTGTGCAAAGATCTCTGCAAGTGTTCTTGTAAGAAAGAATGCAGTGGAAGGTCTCCTGTTAGAAATCACTTCTCCACTGCACTTCCATTTATGATTTGTGATTATAATGAGAATTTGTGTGTATGAGGATGATGCTGAAGGTTAACTAATGTTCTTGCAATGATATTGTATACAATGCAAATGAGTGAAGATGGAATAAGATTAAGAGTCTTACTCTCCAGCAGCCAAAGTATTATAATGGGAGAAAGGGTATTTTATTCACGTACATTCCTGTGCCTATGACTTCACTTTTTGTTATTATTGTGAATTGTAAGAAAATGGCCAGAGATCTCGTTGTTATGTAATGCTTTGGTGGCCATCTTGGATTTTGAATTGTCTTAAAATAACACAAACCGTAGTAGAACTGTTTCATGTACTGCCATTGAAGTCTTTTCCTGACGTAACTCTGAAATGATAATATGGGAAATTTTTATACTGGTATATAGCATTGTGGTTATGACCGAAGCGGCCATCTTGAATTTCTCACGCCATTTTGATTTTTTTTTTTTATTGGCTAACATGATTTTCTTTCAAAAGACTGTGCAGGGAATATTTATAACAAGTTTCATGCTTCTATTGCAAAATGGAATATTTTTCAAACAAGCTGCTCTCCTGTAGTCTCCTGCCTTTCATGAACGTGATTTTGTCTAGAAATAAAACATG
The DNA here is from genome assembly GCA_028565895.1 of Goniobranchus geometricus. Taxonomy (NCBI): domain Eukaryota; kingdom Metazoa; phylum Mollusca; class Gastropoda; order Nudibranchia; family Chromodorididae; genus Goniobranchus; species Goniobranchus geometricus. The sequence continues at coordinate 17,092 of JAOWAY010425023.1, read as the reverse complement.
TAATAATACATGTAATAATAATGAGCAGCTTTTACAGAGCGCATATATCCATGAAAATTGTTTATGCTCTCTGGGTTTAACACATTTCATCCTTTGGATCATAGTGGAATGTTGTTTGCTTTTTACATTTTGTTTGATGTTTTTATCTTGTATTATTCACACTATCCAGATCTATTAATTAAAAAGTAGAGCTTTCAATTCCATTTGCACAAAGTAGCATTTTCATGGTGTCATTTCTGACTAAGCCCTACTATGTTTGTCCTTGAAAATGCAGCAGAAAGTGTAAGGGAATTGAAAGGAAAATAGATGCATTTGAGAACAAGTGGGATTAACTCAGGAAAACTTAAGAAGTAAGGGAACTGGTCAGACACCAGTGCCAAAATAGATTAAGAAGAGGAGATGGAAATATGTTGGGTATGTCTGGATGAATCACAAAAGAAGCTCTGAAATGGGAAATACAAGAAAAACCCTGAGGAAACACTTTATCTTATGAGAACCATCTTACGTGAGGCCAGGGCAATAGGAATGACCATAAAGGTAAAAGCACAGGACCTTTGTAAGTGTAGGGACACTGGAAGGAAGTAAGGCTTAAGATGAGGGGAAGGTCATTTAGCTGGTTGGCATTTTGAATTGCTGACTGATCCTGTAGCTCAGAGCTTACTAAATGATCATGAGGAAGAAGAGGATGTCTCATATTATTTAGAAACACGAAAATGACTCAATTTTACTACAAAAATAAATACAAAGCAAAGAAAAACAAAATCTGGACATGTTAAAAAAAAAAGTCATGAAATGCTTGGATCTTGCAAAAATGCACAAAAACAACAGCAAATTTCAGATCAAATTCAGTCAACATCAGATGTTCATTCACATTTTTTTTCCATTTTATTTTCTTAGAAATTACCTGCATGTGTTTCAGGTTGAAGAAACAAAAATTTTTTTCAATGAATCCTTAAAATAATTCATGGACGGAAAAAGAATGAGTTAAATAAAGGTATGACTGAATACCAGGATTTTCGATCACTCTAAAAATTCTTAAAATACTATGTATTCAATCCATTAAATTATCAGACCTTAACTAGAAATTAAAAAAAAAAAAAAATTAAGTTACAACCAATAAAAAAAAAAGAAGACAAGAATTATCATAAAGTCTAAAACACGGGGATCACAGATAAAGCTTACAATAATAATGTCATAAGTCAGTGAAAAATTTAATTAATTCACTGGTTTCTCAAAACTTTGCTGCTGTTTCTCATGCAAAGATAATACTTTCATTTTACAGAGATAAATTCACTTAGGTCTAGGCATTTGAAATGTTTAGATCAGCTTAACTAGAGTGATGCATTTTGAGGATAATTTTCAAAAATCCATGACACCGAAATATCAACACAATTTTGGCAACAGTTATTGAAAAACATTCAGATAATGTAATCTTGGAAAATTTTTTGTGACTGATTTTTTTTTTTTAATTGACACCATTTTCTATTTACCATTTTCTATTTTCTTTTTATCAATTCTCTCAAATAAATGTCAAGAAAAAAAGTTTAGATTAAGAAAAAAGGCTCTCTATCATTTACTCTGTTGACTTTTGCCATAGGAGTTGAATTTTAAGCCAAATGTATAGTCTTATCCAAAATAACACTATCCTTTGGACATCTTATTTGATCCCTTTCATACAATTTTGATAAATGATCTCTTCTAAAAGGTGGAATGGCTCTCTTTGAACTAGTGGAGACTACTTAAATGCCCAGTAGGCCTACCTGGGAAGCTGAGAAAAAGGGTGAAACAGGTAATTAGGCAAAAACAGATCAAAGCTTAAAACTGGCTTTTGTCTTCTTGTTTTGTAATCTTCAAACAGGCTTTGCTTTTTAGGAACCTTCACTTTGTTTGGATAAAGTAAGACGAAAGGATAATTTAAAATAAGGGTAAGAGAGAAGAGAAAAAGAAAAAAAAAGATTTTCAGATGAGGAAAAGCAGTAGTTGCTAAAAAGACAAAAAGGCATTTCAAATAAACAAGAACCATAATGCATAAGAATGTCAGATAACAAAAAGGCAAGGAGAGATGATTTACAGAGAGAAAAAGAAATCTCTCTCCCAAATTATAAAGGGCCATCAAGCCCCAAACTGTGCACCATGATAACCACCCAAGATTTTCAACAGCCGTTTGTGTACAAAACTCAGTCCATCTGGATGTAGGAAGTGAGTGAATGGATCAGGTGACCATCTTTTGTTACTAAGACAAAGACCAAAAGGCAGAGACAATGGTAAAATCAGAGGAAGCGAGGTGCAATAGAATCTTTCATACCTTTTCCTCATTCCATGTTGACTGGCCTGTCAGCTACAAAAGAACGCAATGTAATTTTGTGGAAATCACAAGATAGAGGAAAGTGCCTAGAGTGGAGTCAGGGAATCTTTTCCATTCTATGGTGAGCCAAGCAATTAACGGCCATTAGCCACAGTGGACACATAAATAGAGAGGAGCCTCAGTTCTGTACCTTGGAGAGGATTATGTAGGGTGACTGTGTTGAATGCTAATCATGTATATATGTCTGGTTACATGAGCTGTATTAATGGCAGAATGATATTTTATTAAAGAAAATTCCATTAATCCTGGGCAAATTTTCTGACAAGTTGGAGATGATATTGCCAACAATTGTTTCTCAAACTAACATTTAAGTGAAAATGTGAGTTTGAATGGGCGTTTAAAGGGGCAGTTACCATTGAAAAAAATTTATTCACAGAAATTGTCGGAATTCAGGAGAAATGGGCAATAACGAGATAGGTTGTTACTACTGTGTATGTATATATATATGACTAATTGCAAAAAGGTGGGGAGTGTGGGTGGGCTGCTCCTTCCTTTCAATAAATGTACCCTCCTTTGACAAATGTGCTCTTTTCCATGTATTGGTCGTCAAGGTGGAGGTATCATTTTTTTATCCCGTTTCTGAATTTGAAAGTAAATTATGTGTAAAATTGATTGATTTTGAACATTCAACGAGGCTGTCAAATTCACCGATTTGGGAGTGAAATTTTTCAGCTTAATCTTTGCATTTATCGTCCTCCTTACATACTCGACCGTAAATAAATCATCCAGCGCCAAATTTATCCTTGAATTTAAAAAACTGTTGGCTCATCCGAAAACCAAGAAAGGCATGCCAATAATTATTGGTGACGTAAATTTTCACTTCACTTCATGCCCATCATTTGAGGTAAAATGTTTGAAGCAAATCATAAAAGATAACAATATGAAGCAACTCATTGCTCAACCAACCGTCGCATGAATCATATTATTGGTTGAATTGTAATGTGTCTAAGCGACATCAGTATTTTCTCTCAGATCATTATCTAGTCAACCTTGTTTTAAACATCAAGCGCCCACAATCAAAAACACCCACAATCCATTCACAAAAGATGAAAAAACATTTCAATTGAAGGCTGACATCAAACAGCAACTAGATGAAATTGATGACATACAACACTTGAATGACACCTTGGGGCAGGTTTGGGACAATCATGCACCTGAAGTTCGGAAAAAGGTCACTGTAAATTGATATGCCGCCTAGTACAACAATGACATCCATTCTACAGTACAGGAATACAGGAAAGCTGAGCGACAGTGGTAAAAAAGTGGAGTGGATAAGAGTCTGACAAGAACATTTTGAAGGTTCGATGAAAAATGGGGAAAACTTGTAAATAAATTTTAAAAAATTATTTACGCTGTTTCAAATCATTAAAATCTTCTGAACAACGGTTCCAAATTTGTGACCAACTGTTACATAAAAGCAAAGTGTCTTTTCTGCCAAATGATATTCCATCTGACGAACTTCCGGGTATCTTTTTTTCGTATTTTCCATGATAAAGTGGATCCTGACAAACATGAAACTGATGATAGATTTCATAAATGTGAAGGCAAAATCTTGGATTGTTTTCTACCAATATATGAATAGTTCGTTTGAAATATTATTATAAATTCGCCTCCTAAAACAAATGAATTAGACCCCATTCCCACATCCCTTTTAATGTCTTGTTTGGATGAAATCTTACCAAAAATTACAAATATCGTAAATAACTCAATGAAGGCAGGTATTGTTTTCATGTCTTCAAGGAAGTTATTGTGAGACGCCTGTCAAAATCATCCTTTGATAAAAACATTCTGTAAAATTTACAGACCTATTTCAAATCTACCCTTTCCATCCAAAATTCTTGAAAAAGTTTTCTAGCATCAGTTTCTCAAACATTTGAAATGTCAAATTCTATTGGAACCCATTCAGTCAGCTTATACAGCGGATCATTGTACTGACACTGCTTTAATGGGAGTAATGGACGATCTGCTTGTTGAAGCAGATTCTGGTAAAGTTGATCTTTTGGATTTGCAATCTACTTTCGACACCACTGAACACAATATTCTGCTGAAATGACTTGAACATACATTCAGCATAAAAGAAGGCATCTGCCTTGAATGGTTCAGATCTTATATTACAGATCGCAGACAGCGAGGTCGTGCAGTCAAATTCTTAAAAGTGGGGTACCACAGGGATCAGTACTGGGTCCAATCTTGTTTACACTCCATACCCAGCCCCGTCCAAAAGAAATTAACCCATTGCTTTTTAATGCAGCTGATCGCGCCCATTAAAATTTATGTGCCCTCTTTACCATACGCCCGGATGCGTCCATTGAGACCCGTCTGAACGTATCTGTCATAGAACTCTTCTAGTGATAAAACCCAGAGGCCTACATTAAAAATCATGTGATCGAAAATCAGTTGAATAATGTTTGAGCTACAAATGTTCGAAAATCTGTTTGTTTACAGGTACTTCCAGCACTCAGACAGAGAGCTATGGCGTTTGATTTCATGAATTTGTTGTTAGGTGGGGAATATTTAGACAATTTAGATGAAGAACATTTAGATCTTGATGCAAACAATGAGTCCGATATTGATATTGAATATGAGGAGTCAGAGGAGGCATCACATACTGATTCAGACCAATAATCCAGGTCTAATGACGAGTCTGAATGGACTGATGAGTTGTGTCTTGTTTTTGTTGAAAGATCTACTGAATTTTCTGGAAGTTTCGTAGATCTAAATGAAAGCACAGAACCTGTGGACACTTTTTATATGTTTTTTCCCACAAACTTCTATGAGATCACAGAGCAGCAAACAAATCTGTATGCTGAGTAAAAGCAGAGACAAACAGGGAGAGTTGATAAGAGGTGGAAGCCATACTCTCCACAAGAGATACAGAGGAATATCTACATAAATATCATGTTTGATATACCCACTATTCCAGATCTGAATATGAACTGGTCATCAAACAAACTACACAGGGTGCAATGTGTTGCTGATGTCATTAAAAAGCTTTGATACTTCAAGATAAATCAGTACTTTCCTGTTGTAGACTTGACAACGCGAATACCACTTGGCCAAGAAGGTTATGATCCCCTACACAAGACAGACCTCTCCTTGATGCTCTTAAAAACAATTTTAAAGCACTGCATAAACCATCAAAAGAGATCAGTGTTGATGAAGCCATGGTGAAATTCAATGGGAGGCTGACATTCAAACAGTACTTATCTAGCAAACCATGCAAATGGAATAAAAATTTGGTGTGACAGTCGAAAACAGGGTATCTGCTCAACTTTTCAATTTATACTGGAAAATCGATGACTGATGAGCATACAGAAGGTTTTGGATATTTTGTTGTTAGAAATGTAGGAGTGAATTATCTCAAACAAGGACCAAACGTTTTATTTTGATAATTTTTTTCTTCTCTCAAGTTGGCAGATCTTCTGAAAGAGGGCACAGACTTATTGTTGTGGAACTATTCCCAAAAATCAGAAAGGCTGGCCTCTTGGCAATGAAAAGCTAATGAAAGGCGACATTAAGCTGAAACAAAAGGGAAATCTAGTGCCCTTGTCATGGTGCAACATAAGAGAGGTAAACCTTTGTCCATGAATTGTAATCCAGCAATTTCGTCAGCAACTCGCAAAATGAAAATTGACCCATGGAGGTGACATGACAATTCCTGCTCCTGAGTTGGACTGCAACAACCACATGGGAGGTGTTGATCTAGCAGATCAGTATCACGCCTATTACAAATTAGGGCGGTCATCCAAGAAGTGGTGGAGATAACTTTTCAGATTTCTCATCCAAACAGCTGTTGACAACTGTTTTCTTCATCTGAAGGAATGTGTCGTCAAGTCGAAAAGGGGGTTGCCTACATCAAGGCACCTCACCTTTTGATTGATCCATTTAAATGGGATGCTGCAACGGTCAAAGACAGATAATATCCCAAAAGCTCTCTCTGAAACACCATCTGTGTCTTCACAAAGTCAACTATTGGATAAACACAAAAGCATGCGCATTCCAGGACATAAGAACCATTGTTATCAGTATTCAGTCAGGCAATAAGCGGAAAACTCCTTATAAAAGAACCCCTGAAACTGTCTATAGATGTCTCATTTGTGGTATACATTTATGTGAAGGGGGATGCTTTGTAAAATTTCATAAAGTACAGTAAATGGATTTATTATGCTATCAAAAATGAAGTCATGACACAATTTCAAGGAATTTTTTTCAGTATTGTGACCTTTTTTTTTTCACTGTCGCCTTCACATATATCCACATGTATTAAAAATCACACTAAAGAACATTTATCCCTCAGTCTAATTTTTTTTTTTTTAACTTACATTCCTTATTGTTGTAATGATTTTTATTGTGACTGCCTAAGTCAGGAAAGAGTTATCTCCCTGCCCTTGAGGAGATTGGGGTAGAAAGCTGTTGAAGGGCTTGAAAAGCAATGGGTTAATCAATTTGAACTCATGGATCATTTTTAGGCAGGTGACACATGAATTTAATTAATTTATGGTCCAGCATACCCACAAGATTTCAGTTTATTGTTGTCATCTTTCCAAAACTGTATTTCCAAAATTAACCCATTACAACCCAGCTGCCCTGCTCACTACCACCCCCATACATAGCCAAGGGACATAACTACTTGTTTGTCTCGGTTGCTATTATTTCATATAGACTTGGCATGAAAATCGTGTGAAACGCATCAATTGGTTTAGTGTCATCATTTGTTCAGCCAAAACTCCCTCAGCTTCCTCAAAAGGGTAGACAAAAACATTGCGAAGATCCTCAATCCAACACGAATGATCTGCGGTAGAAGTAGATCTCTAGACCAGCTCGACCCAGAACCATTAGATCTATCATCATCGTTGACTTCGTCCTCTAAATCTAACTCAGTAGGATCAATATCTATATCAGATTCATCTGAAATTGAAATAGCCTGCTCTGTGCTAGTTTCATCATCTTCATTATCTAAAGTGGGGGCATTGATGAGAGAATTGAGAAATGCGAACGCCATGATCGTAGTGATTGTTGGAAACAGTGTTGTGAAAAGACGGAGTTGTAAAAAATCATAGAATAGAGACTTTGAGACCGATTGCAGTTCTGTAAGCGGTCATTTACAGCTCAACTACCCAACTCTTCCGGAAACAGAACACAGAGGTACAATAGTAGTATTATCATAGGAAATAAAGAGGAATTTTAGGGTGCCGTTCACCGTGTCTCTACGGGCTCATGCGGGCGCATCGGGAAGCTCGGAGTATGTTTCTGACGGGTGCGAGCGGGCGCATCGGGTTGTATTGGGTTAAAGAATGGATGAACTCAAACAGGCTTGCTCTAAACAGAGACAAAACTGAAGTGCTGCATTTTGGTGCCCAAAACTCTTGGAAAAAAAGTCTATGTAACTGAAGTCAGAATATGATTTTCAGTTATCATAAACAGCTAAAAATTTGGGTATAATTTTCGACTGTGATTCTCAATGTCGTCAACAGTAAATACACAGCAATAAAGACAAAAGGCCTGAAGTCAATTCCTTGAACCATTGCATCACAAGCCTTTCTGCTGGGTTTATTGCTCACCATCAGGCCTGGTAAAGGATTCGACCTCCTCTTTTAAATTTGACACTTATGCATCTATTTTATCATCTGGAAATCAAATTAATTGACAAATCCTTGCTATTTGTGAATGGTTGAAATTAATGTCATCATCCATGTACTTTTGGCCCCTAGAGGACAAAACTTGTTGGGATTCACAGACAATGTTACCATTATAAAACAGAATAACAAACTGCTGGTTCTTGTATAGTGTCCAAAGATTTATTCCATCACCAAATTTATGTTGGAACAGAGAGTATGTCAGATAAATGGTGTTAGAATGTGCTTCAATAATATCTTCCCTACGGAGATGATATTTTATTGTTGTGTCTGTTCAGTCGTCTTTCATATGGCAAATTCTTCAACCCTGGCTGTGACAAGAGCTTTGTAGAAAGGAATAAAATTGTTTTGACCTACATGTAAGACCACCCTCCCTTATCAGAATTGACATAGATGTTGCTTTGTTAATCTTTTTCCCATATGATTGCCAAATTTAAAAGTATTGTTTATCAGAACACCTTTTCCTGTTTCACCCAAGCCATTTGACTTAAATAAAAATCTCCATGATATATTGTGCTTTTGTGATAAAATGATACCTATGCCAAGCCTTTCCGCAAAAGGGGTGATCTTGATATGTGCATTAGAATCACCTACTTAGAGATTCTTGTGATTTATTAGAGCTACTTGCTTTAAGTGTACCTTCAAACTTAAAACAGTGGTGGGATATTTACATTTTTCTTTCAAATTGTTCAAGAAAAACTTGTGCTCTAAAATCACAAAGTCAGTTCAGTTATATCATGATGGGACAGCTAATTGTCATAAGATTTTTCTTGTATTTCAAAAAAAATATTCCATTGCATTTTGAATTAAAACTTGGAAGCAACTTAGGTATTTGTTTCATATCTTATGGTTATGATTTAAAAGGAAATATTTTTTTGTCACTAATGTGTACAAGACTGGTGGGACATGAGATGAAAATATTTGGAAAACCAATGGGTTAGTTAATGTTTAACATACTATTATTGGTTGAACACAGAATATAGTGTTTAACTTTAACATTGAACCAAAATTTTGTACTAGAAGTGCATTTTTAAAAGTCAACCCTTTGGTGACATTTATGGCCCCATCTTTTGAGAATGGCTGAAATACAAAAAAGTTTAGAGTTTATTCCTAATCAAAAGTTACAAAAGAGAAAGAAAACAAAAGGGAAATTGCCCAAAGTCAGTCATAGTCATAGTCATAGCCATATTGTCCATAGTAAGGAACATCAGCTGGATGACCGTTGAGATATTGTGTCGGGTCATAGGGATCTAAAGCCCGGCCATATGGATCTACTTGGTGGCCATCTTGGACAAAACCAAGGTGACCTTCTGGTCGGACATAAGGATCATCATCATACCTGAGGAATAGAACACCAAAACTCAAAACGGTAAACACAAGAACCGTAAGGTGCAAATGTATACAGTGCTCTCCACTAAATTTGACATATAATAATTGGACATTGGCCTTAATTCAACGCACTTGAAAAGTACCTTCACAAAACTAAATCACAATAACCATCCACGATTTTCTACCGCCCTTTGTGTACAGATCTACTCAGGCCATCTAGATAGGAAGTGACCCTGACAGTATTTTTAAGTCATGCCATGCATTTTAATAGGAGATAGCCAATGAATAATGCCTTCTTCCCTCTCCCAGCAAAACTTTCTCCTCTCATGACACAAAAGCAAGCCTGTTAGAATAGGAAAGAAAGAATGGTGAAATATAACACCCCTAGATTGAAAAGCCTATTTAGCCTAATTACGTCTCTGATGCTAGAGCAAAATGGAAGTTATTAAAGAAATATGATGATTTTAGAACAAACCAATTCCGGCGTCAACCCTTTGCCCTCTCTCAAGCCTTGCACAACTACAGCCATGAAACGTACACTTACACTTACAGCTTTCTCAAAGACATGGGCCCATCTATTCTATAAAATCATATAACATTTATTTGTACCAATACCCAAAATACCATAAAACATGCTCATTCACAGTGACATCAGGCACATGAGAGGTCCACACTCTCTTTCTCCTGAATGAATCTTCACAACCAGTGCCAGAACTAGATCTAGTTCCATGTCTAGGCCCACATGGGTTTCATTCTTGGTCTTAAAAATGATAGTTCTCTCAGCTGAATGCCAGCTCAGCCTGGCAGAAAATACAATTTTAACCTCCCATTAGGCTAGTTGTTTACAAATATACATTCTGGCCTCCTCTTAGTTGTTTACATATATCCGGGTTTTAGCATTCCATACAATTTTCTTTTAACTAGGCCTTGCGTAAAATACGAATAAGTGATCAGAATTCAGTTATACATGTTCAAGGGCCTTACCATGAAAAGGGAATTAATGTTAAAACTGATGGATTCTGGGATGTCGAAGCTATCTTTTTCAATTCTTAAGATCAAAGGCTGTAGTAAGGAACGTGTAGCCCAAATAGGCTGATGTTTTCGGGCTTCTTCTTCTTCTCCAAATAATCTGACTGACTCAGTAAAATTGAATACCACTGTCGAAGTGCATGGAAACAAACAAACAAAAAAAAAAAAACACCTAAAACAAACAAACAAAAAACGGCATTGACGTCTAATAGTTTGAGCTAAGGGTAATGTGGCAGATGACTATTTGAAGGAGTCCACATCTTGACTGTATTTGACAGTATCAGGGATTCTGTTCTACAGTCTAAGTGAGCTGGAGAAGAAGGAATTTAGGTGGCAATCTAGGTTTGATTTGAATGTGATACATTATAGGTTTGCCTTTTGTTTAGTCGAGCGTTCATGCTATGGTTGCTGATTTGGTACTTATGAATTGGTATGTCAATTAGATTATTTATGCCTTTATACACTTTTCTGCACACTGCGTTATTTTGATCTGTCCACTTTAGCTCACTGTCTATGGTTACATCTAAGTATTTTGCACCTATAGTTTCACTTAGTTTTATTGGTTTATGCTTTTTAGTGATCGTAAAAATCTGACATTTTTTTGGTTGGAATTCCATGTTCCAATGACTCTCCAACTCTTGTAGGGTTTCCAGGACTCTTTGCAATGTTTCACAATCATCTATTTTTTTATTTCTCTGTACATTAAGCTATCATCTGCAAAAAATGTTATCCTGGTATTGGCTGAGAGGTTTTGGTTTATGTCGTTTATGTGTATCAAGAAGAAGAATGGATTGAATTCCTTGTGGGCCACTAATTCTACTTTTTTGTGTTTGATTCTACTCCTTCTATAACTATTCTTTGATGAATGCCTAGTAGAAATGACTCTGTCCACTGTATAATTTTTTAGCCATTAAGGCATTGTTGTAGCTTGGAGCAGACAGGATTCTCCATCCTCACACAAATGCATAAGCGTCAACACCAATGACTAACACAGAGTCATGGAGTGTATGAGAGAATAAGGAGAGCAAATTTTATTTTTTCCCTGAGTTTGGTACTCCATAATACTGCCGTGCAGAAGCACCCAACCCTTATCAACCTTACTCGAGGACCAAGCTTCGGTTATGTCAGGACCCATTCTGCTTCTTATCAGCAGGTAGAAAGATGTGGCTTGATCAAGAAAGGATCATCAGATGAAAATGATGATGATGACGGGAATTTAGTAAAAAGGAGGAGGAAAGGAGGTTAGGGAAGGTTTGATGCTCAATAATATGGCCATGCAAGAGCATCGAGCCCCATTCAACCTAACTCAAGACCCGAGCTGCAGTTATGTCAGGACCCATCCCACTTTTTATCATCACATAGAAAGATACAGCTTGATCATGACCAGATCATCAGATGTACTGAAAACCATTTAATCTAGTTTGTGGGTTTAACATCACTTTTCAACATTTTAAGTTATATCAGCGACTGTGCTATTTTGACTTGTTAATGTGCTGCTACAAATGGGCCATAAGGTATAGCACAGCTCGAATGACTCATCCAGTCACAGTATACTGGTGTGCTATTGCGGGTGTCACCGTTGCGGGTATCCATTTGTGTTTATGCCTCCTCAAGAAAGACAGAGTGTAACAGGAACTGTTCACCTTGAATTTTTGAGTGACCACAGGTTTTTGGTGACAGTCGTCAGTCAAAGGAAGAATTCACTCTAACTTGGCGACTATATTATATTCACTTAGGCTTCGGCCCCTTATTGTCTATATTGTCTAAGGAACTCTTGTAAAGCATCAATGGGAGGCAGATGAAACTTTTTCAGGAACTTTTTGAAAGTCTGCACGCCTTTTCGTTGCACCATTTCTTGCAGGGAAATAAGCAGCATCTTCTGTATGTTCAAAACCTCGCTCCTTACATCAGTTCTTGAATTCTAGATGAAAAACATAAGGCGTTGTCAGAAATGCTATTGGGATATACAAAATGTGCAAAATCTTTCTCAAGCTTTCTGTCGCCTTCACAAGGACATATGGTGAATGCATGGATATTTAGAGTGTGCATGATCGATATGCACATCGGACCAGGGCTTGTCCAGTGTAATCCAGGGGTGAACTTCTTCTCTTAAAGGCATGTCCTGATGTTCGCAACATGCCATACAATCTGGAGTTGCGTTCTTTATGTATCGTTGAAGATATAATTAGGTCAGTATACAGCTGTTCTGGCCAGTTGCTTCATTCTCGTCTTTCAAAAATGCCCTGGATGTAGAAGCTGTAAAAAACAGGATGGTAGAGTCTTGGGAATCATGACTCTGGCATAGAATATGCAGCCGTTCCATAAGTTTACAGAATCTTTGATGTTGACAAATGACTTGAGTTGACCCAGATCCACTTTTTTGTCATCTTTGCTTTGCTTGTGCCAGCATTTGTCATTTATTCAACAGAATTCCATTTCATTCAACTCGGCCTAGCCTTCTAGCATTCTTCTCCTTCATCTGCCTTAATTTTCTTCAATCCTCAAAACAAAATTCTTGATGACATGAACTAATGACACTGATCCAATGGACTCTATGTTTTCAAAAGTCTACTGTAATTTGTCTGGCAAGAGCTGCATATTATCAAATTATTATGTTTTATTATTTAATTACTTTTTTCACACTTTTTAACTTCCAAGATTGCTAGTAAGTAAATCTTTTCAAAGTTACTTTAATAACATTGATATCTTAACTTTTGCCGATCTAAATGAAGCATCAAATGATCTGAATACCCACCCATAACCTTGTTTGTTGTAAAAGTCTGAGTACATTCCAGCATCATCAATGTATTCTGGGGTCAAATGGCCATCCATCATCATACTGTTATCATAACCCTCTGGAAATGAGAAACAAGAATAATGAGAGTTGGGAGAGTAGATATTGTGTACAAAGATAGACAAGAGTATGTGCTCCAAATCATTAGTAATATTTATTTCCTGTAACTGCATTCTTTTAAAAGTAAACTCAGTGACATGGTCACATGATACAATTTATTCTAGGTTACGTGTTGGGTTCTTGGGACTTAAGAGCAGGAACGGAGAGGCAGTGAAAAGTTATTTCGAGTTTTAGTTGATAGTTTTGATTTTTGGAATTGTAACTGTGAATTATCATGATATTGTGAAGTTATGTGATTTTCACCTTGTGACTGTTGGTGGCGACTTTTCAAACTAACTGGTTCATTCTATTTGTTGTTGGAGTAAATAAGGATAGTGCATCTGGTGAAGTGCGACCAAACTCATGAGAAGTTAGTAGACTCGAGATTGTTTAATTTCTCATCACAAGCTATTTCGGCCCTAGATATAGATCTACCTAGATATGGCATCAGTGAAATTGTCTGATGTGATTACGAAATATGAGGACATAGAAAAATCTGGTGATCTTGCAGATTTGATGGACAAACTGGAGTTGGTAGCAAAGCTACAAAATATTTCAGATTTGGTCACACTGGTACCATTATTTCTAACTGGGCCAGCGTTTGCGGGATGAGGATAAGGTGGACAAGAAAGTGAAGCAAAAATTAGTACAATGTTTTGGTGTCGACAGCTTTATAACTCATGAGACTTTGCAACAGAAGGTATTGCATGATGAAGAAACGGTTGATGTATATATGTGGCTAATCTGAAGCAGTTAGCTGGGATCATGGGCATGGTTGAGGAAAGTTTGGAACCGCTGTTAAGGTGTGCTTTCGTTGCTGGCTTGCCAGCGGATACAGCAATACAGTTCATATCGATCTCGGCAGTGGAGAATCTGAACCTAAAAGAGTTAATAAACAGGGCGAGGACGATTCTGTCAGTGAGGCGGCTGGTTTCCAATCCTTGTGCTGTCGGTCCGAGAAGTACTCGGAAACAAGTTACTTGCTAAGGTTGAGGTGAAATTGGACATATTTCCACAGATTGTCCCAAAAGAAAGGAGAAAGTGACTGCATACAAAAACCCAGTCTTTTTTGAGAGTGGAGAAATTGGGCATATCAAGCAATACTGTAAGGGGAAAGTGAGTGGTGAAAAGAAGGAATTGCTGAGAAACAAATGAAGAGGGACATCGTTAACACCAGCTGTTCCTCTGGTGGTGTTGAAGGAAGGTGTTACTCTTTGTTGATATCAGCGTTGATGGGAAGACAGGGTGGGCATTGATTGACACGGGATGTGAACAATTTGTCATTACCGAGAGCGTTTGTCAGGGTACATGATGTACGGCGCAAGGGCCAAGACGAACGATTTGTGTGCTTAAAGGGGAGAGGATATAATGTGAAGGGGATGGGAAATTAAGTATTGAAGTGGACGATCAAGTTGTCAGTGTTTGGTGGCTAGAGACCTGGTTTGTGAAGCTGACATGATTTTGGAGATGAATTGCATCATTCAATGGGGCGGGATCAGAATTGACAGGCAACGGAGATTCCAGTTTAATGTTGAAACGCGCATAGTCAATGCCATAAGTAGTGGCAGTCAATCAGACAAGGATGTCGGTGGAAGTGTTTTGCACGTTGAGGATACAGATTTTTATGCTGATTGTGATGGAAGAAGGTGGGTTGTTAGTAAGAAGTGGAATAACGAGGAACCGGTCCTCACTTATTCGTGTGCTGAGTATGGAATGGATGTTGAGAGCAGATGTGTTTTCGAGGCGGAAGTTGAACAATGGATTTGGGAAGGTTGTTTGGAGCCCTATCAGTATGAAATTCATGGCAAAATTGATGGTATTATTCCGTTAATGGCAGTGAAGCAACTGAATAAGACAAAGAAGATATGGCCAGTACTGGATTATCTGGAACTGAACAAGTCGATTCTAAGTAATCCAGGAAATGATGTGGCCGTATGTTAAGAGAAGTTGATGAAGTGGCGGATGAGCGGGGAAAAAGCAAGTTTGTTGGATTTGAAGAAAGTTTATCCTCAGATCCATATATCTGATGATCTGAAAAGGTTTCAAGTAGTCAAGTACAAAGAAAAACTGTATGTAATGATGAGGAGGGGATTTGGATTAAGTGCTGCGCCAAAAATTATGTCGAAAATATTGCACGGTATACTTTCCCTGAATGATCATCTTCGGGAAGGATGTGATGATATATGGATAAATGAGTGTGGCAGAAGTAAAATCCCATTTACTGAGGTATGGTCTTGTTACAAAGGAACTAGAATCTTTGGATAATGCTCAGGTATTAGGTTTACGGGTTGAGATAAATGACAAAAAAGATATGGTGTGGCGTCGAGATGCAAAGACACCAGAAATCACGAAGAAAATGACGAGAAGAGGTTTGTTCTCCTTATGTGGCAAGCTATATGGTCGCTGGTTGGCTTCGGCCGGCATTCAGCCTCATAAAAAGGCTCTCTAATGAAGTTGGGTGGGATCAAGCTGTTCCTGAGAATGTTTGGCTACTTATGAAAGAGATATGGGAGAGAGCGTCAAGCTCAGACCCAGTGAATGGCATGTGATGTGTTGATGGGAGAAGTAATTGCACTGGGTGGTGTGATGCTAATAGTCTAGCAATGGGAGTCAAATTAAAGATTGATGAAAATATAGTGGAGGATGCAACATGATTGAGGCAAAATGATGATGGATCACACATCAATGTTGCTGAGTTGGAAGCTGTGTTAAAGGGAGTGAGTCTCGCTTTGAAGTGCGGAAAGAGCAACATAAAGGTTATGACAGACTTGGTATGTTTTGCTGGATGGTTGAATTCCATGCTGGAGGACACCGGCGACCACGTGTTAGTGGTTTGAGTGAGACGATTATCAGACGTCGGCTTTTTACCATTACACAGCAAGTTGATGAGTTTTGCATTGCAATCACCGTGGAGCTTGTTCCGTCATCTAAAAATTTGAGACGAAATGACAAGGATACCCAAAAAATGATAAAATGGCGACAAGTGTGTGAAGATAGGTATCGTTGATGACCTGTACCATAAGGTGATGAAATTGCACTTCGGCATCATTTATGAGTGGACAGAATGGTGTATTTGGCCAACAAACAATTGGGAGTGAATGTCAGCAAGGCATTAGTGGAAAAAGTTGTAAAAGCATGCCATCGTTGTAGAAGACCCTTAGCGAAGTGTTGTGGAAAGTTGCAACAGACTGTGGACCTAGTAGGTTCTGTTTGTGGAAGAAGTTGAGAAATGAGACCATAGAAGCAGCTCAATCACGTTTTCCAGGAACGGGGTACGCCTGCCCGACTTTTAAGTGACAATGGAAAGTGCTTCAAGAGTGCGAAGATGTTACAATTTCTGAAGGGCTGAAGTGTGGAGCAAGATTTCAGCTGTGCATACCGGTCTTCTACTAATGGCATAACTCACTCACCCGCTCATAAACACTGAATCTCCAACATCCTCATGCACCCATGGACACACTATAACTGACAATTACAGGCACTCTCTATCCCCTCATGAGACCACCCATAACTCCCTCCCTCCCCCTCCCCCTCTCTCTCTCTCTCTCTCTCTCTCTCTCTCTCTCTCTCTCGATACAGGGGCACATGGGCGTACACACAGACTTAACCATACATATTCACTCCTTCGAAATGTCCAATTCAATACATAACTTGGGTCTTGTTATTTATCTATTTTTTAAAATCCGTTTCATGTCTAGAACTAGTGAATACTGTACTAAATTGTTGTCTGGTAATAATAATACTAAACCAACGAAGCCGCAACAAAGGTATGCCTGTGACCAGCGGTTAAGCTCTCTCTCTCTCTCTCTCTCTCTCTCTCTCTCTCTCTCTCTCTCTCTC
>JAOWAY010424912.1:0-14061 GCA_028565895.1 Goniobranchus geometricus | reverse complement strand
ATTTCGGATATCTAGATCCCATACACCGAAAGGTAGAATGGGAATTTGAAAAAGAAAGAAAGAAAGAAAGTATCCAAGACAGTCTTGCAAAAAGAGACATTCTACAGATTCAATTTATTTGGAGCTTTCCTCACATGGAGGGACCCTCTCGGTTCGAAAGGTTCGAAGGTTGGTACTTCAATTTGGGTAGGAGTATTTCCAACAATTTATGAAGTTTACCTCTCCTCCCCAAGTGGCAAAGGAGATGGCTCATTAACAGGAATGTTACTCCAGGAAACATTTCCTGGCAAGTCCACGTCTGACGTAGGAAATGGCAAGTCTAGATTTGAATCTGAACCACAAACAAATCTGGCTTGTAATTGATTGGCATGAGCTCTTACTAACCCATGCTGGTCAGTCCGCACTTTGTAAGATAGAGATTCAGCTTTAGAAGTTACCACTCCTGGTATCCAAGGATCACCATGAGCAGAGTAGTTCTTGACATACACTTTGTCTCTTACATAGCATTCTTCTCTAGTGTGAGAATCATAGTAATATTTTTGTTTTGTCATGTGATTTTCAATACTGTCATGAAATTTTGGAAACAACAAATCGAGATGTGTTCTCATTCTTCATCCCAATAAAATTTGTGATGGATTTTCTCTGATAGAAGTGAGTGGAGTCATTCGATATTTCGTGAGGAATCTCAAAACTTTCTCTTGAATTGAGCCTTTGTAACTCATTCTTTTCATTGAACTTTTGAAAGTTTGAACAGCCTTTTCTGCTGTACCATTGGTAGAAACATGAAAAGGAGATGAAGTGATGTGTTTTACACCATCACGTTTGAGAAAGGTTTGAAACTTTTCAATGGTAAATGTCGGACCGTCATCAGATACGATGCATTCGGGCAGTAAAGTCAATATGCAGTCTTGTACAAGGTCCATCAGGTAATTTTCATGGCTGAAAGAGAACTTTTGGCAAGCTCAAGTTTTCTTATTTCTTTGTCAAACAGCATTTGCTCTTCTTCTGTCAGAACGCTGTTGACAATAGATGACAGCTTTCCAAGAAACTTCAGTGAATGGGAATTGCCGTGGCTTTCAGAAGTGGGTTGTCCATGGGCATTTTTTTGAAGGGTCTTGGCCCAGGCGATATATCCATCTTGAACATGTTCCAGGAAAGAAAAAGTTTCATTTGAAGTTGGACTTTTATTGACAAGATGCTTAGCTTTTGGTCCCACAAACATATCTGTCGGTCTCAAGAGCGTTGCCTTGCCTATGTCTGCTTTCAGCAGTTGCTTGTCCCTTTTCATTTGTAAAATGCTCTCTGGGGACACAAAGAGAGATAAAAAGTCCAGAAACAATTGTGTTGTTTTTCATAAAGAAGGTGTATTACTGGCTGTTTTGTTTCAAAGAGGCAGACATATGCTTTCAGTAGAGGCAGCATATTGGCATAGAATTCCATGCTGAGCTGAAGCGTTGAATGTTGCTGAAACAAAACAGACGTTATCCTCTCTTTCCTATCTCGCCCTTCTTTAGTTAAATTTTTCTTTGCCAACTTGTTTTGAATGGCCTCCAGAACAAGTTTGCTTCTACCGCTCAGTGGTGCACGTGTCATTGCTTCATTTATTATGTTCCTGACAGACTTTGGTATTTGGATGAGGAAGGAGGCACAGAATAATATGAATGCATCTAGCTACTTCTGTATTGTCAGGGTGACGTCCAAAACAGAAACCCATCTATGAGCAACATACCGAGGTGGTTTGACATACTTGATACCACACAGAGCACAAATTTGCTGAAGAGTTTCTCTCAAATCAGTGGACCACTTAAACTCTGTGTGAAGGTCTGTAAATAGTCTCTCGATGATGCCTTGGAATGGAGCACACAGCTTTTGGCAGCATTGTGTGCATGGTGGCAGGAGTCGCCATCTATGTCCAGAAGATTAGAGGCATACCTCTGCCTGATGATGGTTTCTAGGCCGGCTTTTGATCCTTGCATGACGCTGGCGCTGTCCATAACAATTGACAGGGCATTCAACCAAGGGAGGTCTTTTTTTCGAACAACTCTACTAACTTCTGTGCAAGTGACTGTGCATTCACTTCGATGAGAGAAATGGCAGCTGGATGGTGAACCTCAATCTGACCACTGTTTGGATTGAGATAGCTTACTAAAACAGCCAGTACTTTGCTATTGTTTGTAGCTGTTGCCTTGTCAATGTTCAGACTGAAGAATGTGTTTCTCAGTTCATTCATAAGCTTGCCTTCAAATGTTTTTAGCGACTCCAAACCAAAGACAGTTTTGTATGATGCTGCAGTTCTACCACGAGACATTCTACTCAGAGCTTCAGGATCATGAGATAAGGTTCTCACTAGGGAAACAATGTCTTCAGCTAGGTAGAAAGGCAGTCCTTTTTCAGCAATGAACCCCAACACTTTTGCTTCATGATTGTAGGTTCGGTGAATGACTGGAGTAAGTGGCTTTGGCATTGAAGGTGGAACTCTAGCAGCCTTTGCAAACATTGGGTGAATTCCATATGGTGCTGTTTCACTTTCTGATCTTGATGTGGATGCAGTTGCTTTTGGGCCAGAAACTGAAAAGACCAATAAGAAACAAAATAGTAAAGACAGATAGCAAAGTGATATGACAACCTACAATGTGTGTAGAAGGGATTATGAACAAAAACACTTGGAATAGTAAAGAGAATGTAACAAATGACAAAATAAAACAGGAATATTGCATACACACATAACCTTTCAAATTTCCTTAAAATAAAATCAGACACATTTCAATATACGCGCAAAACATTCCGAGAGCTCACGTTGGAACAAGTAAAATAATATTAAAACTGCTCTCCTGGGCCTGGAAAAAAAAGTCAAATAAAAACAATCTGGGAGCATTCACTTTATCGGCGTGACGAAAGCGGAAGATTTTTTTTTTTTTATGAAGCGGCGATAGCGGAATTCCGCTAATTAGCGAAAGAATGGCATCCCTGGACTTAATGCATCAGAATTTGCATTATCTTTGCCTGGTCGGAAGCAAAGTTGATAATTGTATCCAGCTAACGTCAATGCCTAGCGAATACCACGAGCTGAAGCATTTTCAGGAATCGGTTTCTGTTCACCTTAAAGTCCTAGCAATGGTTTATGACCAGTACATATTGTGATGTTTCGACCATAAATGAACTTATGAAACTTTTTGACACCAAAAGTAACTGCAAGTCCTTCTGTGTCTAGCTGCGAGTAATCTCTCTCAGTGGGCATGAGAGTTCTGTAAGCATACGCATTGGGGTGTTCTTTACCATTGTCAATGACATGCGCGAGAACGGCAACTATCCCGTAAGGGGATGCATCAGAACTTAAAATCAATTTGCGATCTGGATCACAATGAGCAAGCAGTTTGTCAGAAGTCACGAATTTCCTCGCCTGGCTGAAACATTGCTGATGAATCAAAATCCAACACCGTTTGGATTTCTCTTTAAGCAATTGGTACAACGGAGCAAGTTCTGATGGAATATTTGGAACAAAATTTCCATAGTAATTGACCACTCCAAGAAATAACCTAAGAAGTTGAATGTTTTCTGAAGGATGCGCCTCCTGAATGGCTCGGATTTTGTTGGGTTGAGATCGAACACCATCTGTCAAAAGCTGATAACCTGAAAATGAAAATTCTGATTTCATGAATGAGTACTTTTCTTTCCGCAACTTCAATCCACTTGTAATAATTTACTCAACACTTTCTTAAGGTTTGATAAGTGTTCCTGATCAGTTTTCCCAGTGACATAAATGTTCTCTATATACACAGCACAACACTGAAGCAGACTCTCAAATGCAGATTGGAAAATGCTTGGAGAAGCCCAAATATTGAACACGAAGCGAATGTATCTATTCAACCCTTTTTGTGTGTTAATAGTTGTCAGATTCTTTGAAACTTCATCGAGCTCGATTTGATTATATGCATTGCTTGAATTGATCTCGGAGAACGAAGATCCTCCCCTCAATCTGAATAGAGGCTGTCTTTCGTTGGAAGCAGATGGACATCTGTCAATGCCACTTCATTGCCAGTCCTTTTATAGTCCCCACAAAGACGAATCTCCCCCGAAGGTTTAGGAACGGCAACGACTGGTGAAGCCCACTCGGAGTAAGTTAATCTCTCTATGATACATACGTTTTCAAGCCCACGCAGCTCATCATCGATTCTTTCTCTTAAAGAAAAGAGCAGAGATCTAGCTTTCATAAATTTTTATTTCAAATATATATCATGTTCTATGTTTGATTTTTATGGAAGCCTTACAGTCCTTCAAATGACCTAATTCGTTTGAAAACACCTGTTCATGATCAAGAAGGATTTTGTGAAGTGTGTCAGAGACTGAGAACAGTTCATTCCAATTTAATCTCATGGAAGACAGCCAATTTCGACCAAGCAATGGCGGACCAGCAGTGTCCACCACTACCAAGGGTAATTATAATGTTCATTTTGGTACCTAAAACTCACAGTTGTCTCTCCCAGAACCTGAATATTCCCACCAGAGTAGGCTTTTAGAATTTTATCGGACGGTTCCAAAGTCCCTTTTAAGCCTAACTTTTCAAAGTTATCAATGACCATGATGCTAGCACCTGTGTCTGACTGAAATTTTACCGGTTTGTTATCGATCTTTAGGTCGATGAAAATGGGTTTCTTTGGGTCCTGTTTATCAGAACACGAATGGAAAAGTTAATAATGTGCAGATGCCTTAGAGCTAGCTGCGGATGCTTCATCTTCAACGTTGTTCTGTTACAACGACTTTATACGAAATGGAGAGTTGGGCGGCTTTGATGGATAGTTGACTTAGGCTTGAACGAAGGAGATTACGTAGGGGCGGGCTTTGATCGGCATACTTTCTTGATGTGCCTGACTTTACCACAATTGTTGCAAGTTGCGTTCCGAAATGTGCAGTTATTCCTCCTGTGGGATCTCCACACCCTTAGCATTTCGAAACACCACTAGCAGAAGTATGACTGGTCCTGGCAAGGTTGTTAAGCACAGAGTGAATAGCAGCAGCATTGTCAAAGGTCTTCACAGACTGCTGGGACTCCAGCGTAGGTTGAGCAATTCTAATAGCATTTTCCAGTGTCAGATCTTATTCCTGTAGTAACTTACATTGAATACTGAATAGTTTCATCATTTACCCCCGTCACGAAACGGTAAAGTAATCTTTCTTTTAAATTGTCCCAAATTTACAGAATTCAGCAGACGTTTTTAGAGACACTACGTAATCTTGGATTGACTCATATTATCATGAGTGACGTGTCCTATCTTCAATCTTGTTTTCCTTTGAACGTATTTGGTTGGGGCAGGAGCAAAGTTCTTCATGCGTTTTGTCCTTTGCTGAGCAAGGAAAACAGAGATCTTGAGAAAGATCTCGATGTAGATCTAGTTAGAATAACGATGACAGTGGGAGGATGTAGAAATCAACAAACTGAATGAGAGACAATCACAGCAGTCCTCAACCACTCTTGGGTCAGCAACGTAACTGGATCAAATGAAGTGGATCTAGATCTAGGTCGAGAATATGAAGTACGATCTAGGGCTGCATATACTGTACATTTATCCTCCTCGCCAATGCTATATTGTGGGTTACAAACAAAGAACATGATGTGTTTTGAAATGAAAGTCATGAAGAGGAAGAAGAAGTAAAACTTGAACACGTTTAATTCGGATGACCAGCTCAACAAGAGGACGACGTCAAATAAATCTGAGCTTTTCTTGGCAGAGAGTAATAATTATAAAACACAAACTGGTTATCAATATAGGATAGTGAACCTAAGTGACTA
Organism: Goniobranchus geometricus; assembly: GCA_028565895.1. NCBI lineage: Eukaryota > Metazoa > Mollusca > Gastropoda > Nudibranchia > Chromodorididae > Goniobranchus > Goniobranchus geometricus. The sequence continues at coordinate 8,273 of JAOWAY010424912.1, read as the reverse complement.
CATATACGTATAAAAATACAGCGTTATTACAAGATGCATATTGAGAGTGAAACACAAAGTGCAAAACACTTGGTGTAACCATAGACAGTGATAACAAACGATTACAAACACTCCATGTAGTACATATCTACAGTTACCGGTATGCAGAAATCAGGTTGTATCCCTCCAGAAGAACACAGGGTTTGGATTAAGTCTACAATTCTCGATAAAGATATAACTAAGCTAATTGACATACCAATCGATAAATATCAAATCAGCAACCATAACATTAACACTAGGCTATACAAAAGGCAAAACTATAATGTACCGGTACCATATTCATACCTAGATTGCTTCCCAAATTCCTTCTTCCCCAGCTCACTTAGACTTTTGAACAGAATCCATGATTCTGTCAGATACAGTTGAGGCGTGGATCCTTCATACAGTCCATCTTCCCCATTACCCTTAGATCCAAGTACAAGACATCATTTTTCCCCTTTTGTCATGCGCTTCAACAGTCTTTTACCAAAGATGATATTGTTAATGGGTATTATCTTTGGCATTAGATCTACTGAGACACAGTCACACCTGTTTTTATTTTAAGAACTTACACTAGATCTAGATCTACATAATATTGTGTCTGGTTTAGCAACTTTAGGAGAAAGGCAAAGTCGAAAGAAGAAAGCAATAACAAACTGTGTTATATATTCAGTATAAATAAGCATTTGAATTTTAATGACCAGATCGGCGTCACTATAGACTGTCGACACTTCTATTTCCTGTCCACTCTTTTGTGTATGAGATTATTTGCGTTTGCTAGGTTCTCTCTTTTTAAAACCACTTACCTGAAAAGAATTGCTTGTCTTGGGTCTAGAAATAGATCGGAATAGATCTATGGTTAACCTACTCCTTTCACATGCATTTTCCCGTTGTATGAGAGATATGATCTTGGACGACCCAGCTCAGCATGGGAGCATGATAGGTGTAAGAGGCAAGTGGTAAGGCCTAGCCAGAGCCATCGGCTTGCTTTTCGAAAAGGTAGGCATACTGGGAGATCTGACATACGGCACGGGAGGAATAAAATAAAGGCAGGTGCTAGTCGCCCGAGGTCGGGTGACCAGCCTATTGCTACCTGCACGAATTCGGTCGACTAGCCTGCCACTACTGGCCCGTGTTCTGCGCAGTTCAGCGTTGCCAGTGAGAATTTTACAAAATCACTAAATTTCATGAATAGAATTACAATTTTTGTTTAAAACTGTGACTGTAAGAGTTAGATGAAACTAGATCTAGTTTGAACAGTTCCAGGCCGATTTTTAGCGCTTTAACTGTACTGTCGCGGCCTTGATCAATAATAGAACTACCGACTGATGTAATCGTTAATTGGGTCGAGAAGGAACTGAAGGACCCTGTGCTTTCCTCTTACGAAACCAAAACAAGGCGCTTATATTTAGATGCAAGACTACACGTTATTTGTTTTCGCCCATCCGATTATGGCATAACCACAGCCTTGATCTAGCCCATAAGGTATCAATTGATGTAGAATCAGGAATATTTTTCAACTTTTTTTTATAGAATCGAGAGGATGACTTTGACAGTAATTTGTCAGTCTAGAATAATTAGTCTGTCTCTGGAAAACTAAATGAGATAAAAATTCCATTTCTCAATGTACTTTTATTCCAAAGACATCGTTGGAAAGGCAATAATTATCGTGTTGGCTATTGGTATTTTTTCTTTTTTTCTTTTTTAAGAAAAAAATTCATGTGGACACACAAATTTGCATTCTTTTTCTTCAGTAAAACTTAGTATGACTGACGAAGCGCATGACTAAAGAAAAAAAATGAAGTCTTAAACTTTGATCTAAAAGCAATGTGGCAGATTGACTGTTTGAAGGAGTCTAGGTTTCGACAGTATCTAACAGAATCTCTCCCCCTCTAACAGAATCAGAGATTCTGTTCCACAGTCTAAGTGAGCTGGGAAGACAGAATGTAGGTGGCAATCTAGCTTTGAATGGTTTTGTCTTTTGTTCAGTCTAGTGTTATGCTATGATTGCTGATTTGGTACCTCTCATTTGGTGTCAATTATTGACCAACAACAGTAGGTCATGGTTGACCTAAATTTATGAAAGGTTACAAAAATATGACTAGTAGTCAATATCTATGAAAGTATTATCTTTGAAAAACGTAGTTTTATTGTACTTCTTTATCCAGGGTTACCGGTTAAAAAGCTTTCATTTCCCCGTGGTATTGTAATAGAACATATTAGTCTGTCTCCTAAGCATTTTGAATGGAGCCAATCGTAAAAATTTTTTTTTTTTTTAAGGAAAAGAAGAGAAAAACGTGAAGGAAAAAACATTGACTGTGCTTTTTTTTTCTCCCATAAACATTCACTAGATCCGTAGATTCTGAAAAACAACTGCTATTTAATTCTCCGTTCAGTCACGTGATCGGCTGCCAGAGAGAGAGAGCAGCAGCAGCAGCAGCAAGTACTGAATGGTGGTGAAGGACAGGTCCCATGGGCCCTGGGTTGGAAAACTTTGGAAGGTCTTCCCAACATATTTTTTATAACTCAAGTCTGTGATGATTCTACTTTAACTTAACTTCAATGCAGGACTGACTACTGACTTGACTGAATATCGCACTATCGATCACATGATTTTGACGGGGCATGCGCAGAAATCACCATGGCCACTTGCGTTGGGTTAATTGACCGATTTCGTGCGGGTAGCAAAATGCTAGCCATCCGTCTTCGGGCGAGAAGCCACTCCGATTTTTCTTATTGCTCAAAACCCATTGACGGCCGTTTTGCACATGACAAAATCGGTAAACTTTTGGTTTGGTATTAATATTGGGTCAAATTTTTCATTTTAGGTCTAAAAATAGCCTAAAATACCAAAGACATCAACGAGGTCAATTTCCAAGGAATGTCATGCTTGCTGGCTGGGAAGGTTCACTACAATGCTTCAAAGCTTGGATCTAGAGTAAAGATTAAATATATGACTTCCAACCCCATTGGTAGCTCTTTAAATTAAAGATCTGATCCGGGTCAATTTCCTTATTAAGAGCATGACATTTTTCTGTTTATTAGGTCAGGGTCCTTTGTGTTCTATCTCTCACAATGGTTGCTTCCTGGCATCTGAGGTCTTCAATATATTTGAATGCAACTGAAGTTTTTTGTTGTTTTTTAAAGATTTATTTGTATGGTTGCCTGTATTTTGAGACCATTTTGCTTAATATGATGGATGAGAAATTTTTTTCCTGTTTGCCTTTCATCAATCAGAGAATCAAGCATACTGACTCATCCAGATGACCATGAAGCTTTCTACTCCCTGTTTGTGGCGCTGGCAACCAATGCTTTGTGTTCAGTGTCTGGCTCATGTATGTAAATGCCCGTGAGGCTCTTGTTTGCATTTATACTGAGTGTCACGGAAGTACTTCTGATACTTTAAAATCTGTAGCTAGTCGAGAGAATTCATAGTCGTAACTGAAAATACAGTACAGGCTAGTGACAATGTAAAGAATGGGTTGTCGTCTAAAAGAAAAGCAATGAAAACTAATATTATTTAAGACCTTGATAACAATAGTGATTCAGAACATGATCTATTCCATCATCTAGACCCGGAATATGTGACACAGGCTCATGAGAGCTTTGAATCAGAAATATGTTTCAGTAGACTTCCTAGGTAAAGAAGAAGCACGCACACCTGGTAGTAGTCATTGTATTATATTGTTCCAATGTGTCAAGATCTAGAGGGAAAGGTAAAGCAAAAGCTGCTCCTAGATCTAGATTCAGAGTTCTAGATCAGATTACTAGTATTCTTCATACAACAAGAAGTGATGTAGAATGTTCAGAGGACAGTGATTCAGAGCTAAAAACTGGTGAAACGGATGTCTCAATCTTGACTACATTGCAAACCCATGTCTATATGGGTAATATAGATTGTTTGTATGCTCACTTATGTGACAAAGGTAAATGTTATGTAAACTGCTCTGAAAATGATGAAAAGACACATTTTTAAGTTTAAAATGATTTTATTTCAATATAATTTCAATTTCCAAATTTTTTCAGAAAATGAGAAACATGTCATTTTCATAAATTTCCAAAAGCAAATGTATTAACCTAGATGATTCAAATTTTTACTGTGAATTAGCTTGTATTTAAAATTCATTGTTTGCAAAGCATTTTACAATATTTTTTAAAGGAAGATTTATATGGGCTTCCAAAGTACCCTACAATAATACTTCAGTGTTAGCCAAAAATACCCCAGTGTGTTCTTGTAATATATATAAATGGGGAAACTTTGATTTTTGTGACTCTTGCCCCTTTGTAATTTCTATTAAAATAGACAAAAGAATTTAATACTACGTCCTGGACATGGTTCAGAAGGATATGATTTTTGTATTCAACAGCTTTTTACTGCCTCTGATTAGTTTCATATTTATACATATCTGACATTATTCTTATCTAATTCAAGATTTTGAATCCATTTTAATCATAATGAGATGTAAAAATGAAAAAGCCATCACCTGTTACTTGTGAATGATTGGATAGTTCAAAGTCTTTAAGCGCTCGGAAAAGGCATTTTCTTTTCTTCAATTTGAGAATTATTAACCTTCACTGAAAGAAGTAATAGTGCTTGGGTTGTCTTATTGAGCCCCCCTAGTACTTAACTTAATCTATCAAAACATTCATCATTGTCTCTATTATTTCTTTCCGCTGTTTAGTGTCCAACGGTACCTTGCCGCAGGTGTCAAGGGCATGTCACGTACTCCTCAGATTTCTTCTCAACCGCTTGGAGACACCAAACAGGGCTTGCGCTGTCACCCCAGTAAGTCCTGATGCAATTGTTTTTAGTTCCCAACAAACGCCTACAATAAAAGTGTCCATTTGATATTCCTTTTGGACATGCAAAGAAATATCGAAACTGCAAGAGATGAGCTGGGAGGGGGGGTGTAGGAGGGAATGCAGGGCAGAAGAGGAGGACCTGAAGGAGATTGGTTGATGACATGGAGCAAATTTTGGAATCCGATTTGCATCAAACAGATATTAAGAGGGAGGGAGGATGGAAGGGGGACATTTGTTGCCAGCAAAATGAAAATATACTTAGATGCAAGAAAAGAAGCTGATTTTGTATTGGTTATGGATGATGTCACCACTTTAGATCAAGGAAAGATGAAATTTTCCTGGTATCTTGTATGTTTTGAAATTTATAGATATTGCTATATAATATTACAAACAATCTCCCTTCCCCTCTTCTTTGCCTGAGTTTTCTCTCCCCTTCTCTCATTCTTCTTATTACACTTTTTGTGTGAAAATCTTATTTTCGGACTTCTCATTCATTTCCAGAAATACATGATGATCCTGATCAACAGTCTTTGCCAAGGTGGTCAATGCTTAGGCAAGTCTGACGTTGTGACTTTTACCTGCCTCTTCAAACCCACCGAACTGCCTCCAGATCCAGAGGTCAAAGGTAAACATTTCAAATCAACAGAGGTAGAATGATGTTTGTGACAGTTCTGTAGGTTTTATTCATTGCTACATTTGTTATAATACTTAGATATTTGAGGGGAATGAGTAAGTTTTTGATTTATTGTTTTCTTGTTCAGTAACTGCCTTGTATGAGATGGGTCCATGCAAACCTAGTCCTCTCCTCCTTAGAGGTGGCTGTTCCTTTGAAAAGGATTTATTTTCTCTTTAACATTCTTCTCTAAGGGGCAGGTCCCAGACCCACTGTCCGCTTAAGAGACTGCTTTTTTTTTCCACCCGGCTAAATCCTCAGATTTTGTTTTGAATTTGTTCCTAAATCACTGCTCGGTACGAAATAAAACGCTAATCTAGCGCCTGCACCTTGATTAGTAGACCCCTATGCATACTTCAGAAATGCACATCCATACTGGCTGGCTAATTTTATGTCATTCACCAGACACCCGCAGTGGGACTTTTTGGCAACATATTTTCTGCTGACCTGCCCGGTGGCTGGCGTGTCCATCATGAATGCCCATTCCATGATTAGGTGCTGACCAGCCCAATGATTTGGCATGCACTTGTGTCACTTGTGATTATACAATGCTATGTTCTACCCATGTAGATCAAAGTTGCCTCCTCCCTCCCGCTGTATGCTTGGTTCCTTTTTAGGAGGGTTTATTGAACCATTTTCATAGTTTCATTAGCTTAATGAAATAAAGCCTTTTATTTAGCCAGTCAACTAAGATCTTATAAACATTGGATAGGAGGTCAATTTTGTGAGTTACCATTCACTTTACTCCCCTATGTTTATGAAGTGAAATTTATCTATCTTCAGTCATGTTTCATTCAAGTAATTCCATGGACCATGAATATTGACCTGAAATTCCAGTAGGGAGGGGACAGGTTTAAAGAATTATTTCTCTTTACTCCTGTGAGAGACTGTCCACCTACAAGGCAGATTTTTTATCACCCATGGATCGGTCTCTTTTGTGGAGACCACTGTATTGTGGAAAATGGTACTTTTCCAATGTAGTCAAAACAGGAAAGTCTTACAAGTTATTATTGCCACGACTGACATCTCTCTTGGTGTGTTTCATTTTGTGAATGAAATTCTAAAAACCCAGGTTGTGGGTACAGGCCAATCTTTTCCATCTCTGTCCAACTATATACTGTCTCCTTTAAGTCTGCATCCAGATGTCTTCAAGTATGTCATGGCCTTCACCTCTTTCTCACACCCTGGGAGGGTTCTATTTCAGGCTCTCTCTTGTCACACCATTTATGTGTTTTCTATGTATTCCCATCTTCTCTCCAGGTATGAGTTAAATTTCAAACAATTTTCTATCCCCAGAGCAAGACTCGGCCGCTAAGGACAAGTCAAAATCAAGCAGATTGTCCCGACTAGACACTCAGAAAGATCTTTTTGACCAGATGACATCAGTATTTGCACAGGCTCCTTCATTGGATGTAAAATCATTGCCAAGAACAGACATAGGAAATGACGATTCATTTGATGTGCAGTCAAAGACACCTTTATCTACCACAGGTTATTTTTATCTGCTATGAAATTTCATTTAAAGAACAATTATGGTATCGTTTTAAAATTTGGGTTTGGGGGTCTGTATATGGTTAAATGGTTTTTTTGTTTTTTTTTCAACTTTATTTCGGGAGGCGGGGGGTGCATTTTTCTTTATTTTGCCATTGTTTCTGATATATAATTCCTTTTTGTTCCACTACATGAGCTTTAAAAGATGTTTTTTTTATTTAAATTTGCTCATTTATTTAAATTGTCTGGTTCCTTTTAACTTAGGTGGAAGCCAAGACACTGTCGAGGAGTCCAGTGTGTTATTCACCAAGAAAAATGCCGAGATGCTTCTCAGTATGAATGGGGCGGAGATCCTTTTGCAGGCATGCTCTCAACTCACTTTTTTGTCAAAGTACATGGAACGGTACCGGGATGCCATCTCGGGTTCTGCCTTTCTTCTGCCTGCAACATTGTCCCAAGCCTTGACATTGAGAAATGGGTAAGAATTTTTGGCAATTCTGGAGGTTAGCACTCTGGGGTGGCTCCCTTGGTTTTCATAGGTATTTATTGCTGTTCTATTTGCTATATCGCCTCACGCTTTATATTCATGATACATGGGATCTTTGTGATTTGTTTGCAAGAATGTAGATCAATTTTAATTTTGAATATTTCTTCAGTTCTACACCTTGAGTTTATTTTCTTTTTTGTTTTTTGCTTTTGAGCTAACATCATACAAAGTTTCAAGAAATGTCTGTTTAAAGTGGCTGTAGTGAACCATGTATGCTTAGTGCTTCTTTCTGCCGGTGGCAATGAATCAGACCATTTTCGGATCAAGTTAGTCAGTATTTGCTCCTGTCTTAATTTCTTTTTATGAAGCAATAGAAATCTCTTTATAATGACAGAGATCTTGATGAAATGGTGGAGCTCATCATGATGGCACGTTTGACGGCAAAGCACTTGCTTGAACAGGAAAGCAGCTGACCGGAGCGCTTAACTCCAGGATTGCTGAATGTTGCTGTTTAAGAAGTTGTGAATGTCCTTAACTTTGGATACAATTCTACATTCTACATCCTCATTGGATGCTGCTCGTACAGTTGGAATTGGGACGATTTTTGTCAATGGTCTTGGGATATTTTGGGACATTTAAGATGGATAAATATAAATTTATCCCATTACATTAATCGAGCCAGATGAAAATGGGTACAGATTTGGCTGGAAAAGTAATTTGCAAAAGACTAGCATCCTGTTTGGAGAGTGATAGATAAATATATCACTGTCCGCTTTATCCTATTGAAACCGGAATAAGTTT
>JAOWAY010424802.1:0-14063 GCA_028565895.1 Goniobranchus geometricus | reverse complement strand
GCCTAGGCCTAGATCTAGATATCTAAGCCTAGATCTACATCTTATTATTATTATTCTTTTCCAGAACTTTTGAACTGCCGATTCTAGATCATCTAAATCTAGTGCTACTTTAAAATTTAGGTCTTTCGAGATCATGTAGGCCTACACTCAAAAACATCAACAAATCAGAAGACTGCACACTCCACTGTACAGCAAGCCTAGCCAAGCCCTTGTGGCCAAGCCTGAGCTTTTTGCCGTGCAAATTGGATTTCGTGGGGCAGGCATAGGCTTCACTTGCAGTCGTGTGTATGTGATGTAGGTCATACTAAAAATAGAAATCTATGGATGGGATGGAACACAAATAAAATGGCGCTGAGGTGAATGAAAGCGAGTGATTTAAAGCAAAGAAAAAGAGAGAATCATGAAATATCAAATTTTTCACCTTTTGAAATGTGTACATGCAACTGAACCTCCCCTCAAAAAATTTTGTATGACTTTTGTATAATTTTAAGTTGCTGCGTTTGGATTTCTATTAGCGTTACACTTATGAAGTTACTCTTATTATAGTGTGATGACTGATCCTTTCCAGAAGAGTGAAGGCTGCAGCATTTTCCTCATTGTCACTCTTAAACTGCTCTTTATCCTCCACACTGTTTTGTGAACAACTTAAAAAGTTGCTCTCTACCTAAAATGCCCATACTAAGTCAGCCAATTGTCCTCTCTCCTCACACCTTGTTGCCATTATACATGAATGACATTATCTTATCCTTTCACCTTGATCTTCCAAACAATGCCTGTCCTGCAAATACAACACTCGGTGATCATATACATGCCATTCCCGATTCCTATCCATCTCATTTGACTTCTATAAATTTCTTAAACAGGAACTTAAAAAGAAAGAAAAAAGATGATTTTAAAACAGAGTTTTCATTTGAAAAATACACACCTCGTTTTGCAAAGACTCGTAACTTAAAGATAAAAGTTAAAGTTGTCAGCTTGAATGTGTGTCCTTGAAACTATATTCAAAATTAAGAGGGATAAACTTTTGTGATGATATGCAACTTTCAAGTTTGGCTTGTGATTTAACCCTTGGCATGTGGAAATTGTACAGGCCTAATGTCAAATCTCTCCATGTATGTAGTAAGCCTTTGAGACTAAACTAAGAATTGCATAGGAGCAGTGAAACTTTCACAAGATAGAAGGTAGAGAACCGCTTAAGTGGCTCTTACTGAACTTGGCAGACATAGAGCCTGATTTATCAAGGTGTAAAATTTTCTTTTACCCCGAAGTTCCACCAGCTGATTGTGATAACGTTTCCGCAACTTTATTTCCTTGGCATATCTCTTGACCAGATCTTGGTTGGTTTGAGATGTCTCTCGAATGGCATCTTCAACCTAAAATGAAGGAAAAGAGACCAATTATGAAACAAGTTAAAAGAAGCAACTTAAATGACAAATAAGTTTACCATAAGCAAGTCTCAGAGTTTGAGTTAATGTCCCGTTGCCTTGAAATACAAGAACATAAGAGATGTATAATTTTTACTTTCTATAAATCTAAAGGATTATTTTTCTATTTCAATGTCTTTCTCTCGCTCCCCAATATCCCTGCAAGAGTCAGGCCACCAAACCTATAATCTATAATCAACCATCTTCATGAGATAAGACTCAGTTAAAATAATTTTTTTCTAAAAAGCGCTACTGGATTATTATAAATACAAACAAGGGCTACCATTGATATTATTGAGTCAGATTCTTGATACATTTACACAAAGATATAAGTTTAGTCAAGAATTTTATTTTCTGTGTCTTATCTGAAGAAGGATATTGGTTTGTAAAGCTGTATGGTTTCATTCTGTCTTGCCTTTCTATTGAGTAACCCTTGACCTTGATATCTTTGTGTGCATTCAAATATCTTTAGGACTCTGGAGCAAAATGCCATTGAGTATTGTTTGGTCAAAGAAATTGTGCCAGCAGTGTCCAGAGAAACTTGTTATTTCCCGCCATATTGATTTGTACAAAGTTTTTTATGGTTATCTCATTGGATTTTCTCTGAAGGATTTGCAATTGGCATCCTGCAGCATTTATGTGCATTACCTTGTCTTAGGCCTTAGTTACCCTCATGTCACGGACAAGTCAGGTCGCCCAAAGCTTCCAATCCATCCTTTTCTGTGTCGATGATTCTGCTTCTTCCCAATTAAGTCCTCCGTCTTTTAAATCTTTCTCTAGCATGCTTTTTCACATGGCCTTTGGCAGTGATGGGTGTAACATAAAATATTGATATTGTATCAAAACAGCCAGAAAAATATTGATACTCAATACCAATTTTCATGAGTAAGCAGACTACGAAGAAAATTGAAACTACAAAGAAACTTGAGATAGTGAAGAAAAATGGCCTTGTTTTCCTCACACTCATACTGAAAATATTCAGATTCTGAAATTTATGTTGTATGACATGCCGGTATTATAAAACGCTCTGGCCTGATCCTATTGCTTGAACAGTGCTGATTCACATTGCAGCCAAGAAAGTTTTGAAAATCAACGGAAATCGATATATATATCGGCAACAATTTTGCAATATTAAAAAAATATTGCTACATCGATATATGTCATCAAAAAATATGAAACTCGTATGGAAATTGATATTACTGATATCGTTCACCTTCAGTCTTTGGGAGCCTATGTGGCCCCTTACTGTTAGGTCTCCAGGTCAACACCCTCCTTCAGAAACATTCCCTTTTTCATCTGCTGCAAATAACCAAATCACCTCAACCATCTTTCTTGTATTGTCAAGTCGACCATCCCTTTCCTTACCAATATCTCTGTATTTTCCAGATGATCCCAATATGAAACACCTAGTAGTTAAGGAAGGCAGGCATGTAACCTCTTTGCATCCTTTGCATACATTGTCCAGGTTTCACATCTGTGGAGGAGGACAACATTGTACCACTGCTTTGTGTCCATTCATTTTTTATCTTTGTTGAATCCTTTGTGCTTTGATAATTTTGTTATGTTCTCCAAAATCTGCATTTGCCTTTCCAATTCTCATTGATTTTTCTGTGCATCTCTATTGATTCTGCCGCCAAGATATGTAAACTAATCTGCTTTCTTCAATTTTCCCCCTGATGTTGATTCATTGTTGTCTTGGCAGACAGACAACATTGTCTCACACTCCTTATGCATGTGCTCCAACATGATTCTATTCAAAGGTTCTAAAGTGCAATATTTAAAGCTTTCATAAACTGAGCCTCAAGTGATTCTGAAGCAGAAATGATAAATGAAGAGGAAAAAGACAAATACCTTAAGGGAAGTTGATTGAATTAAATCTTTCATTGATAGAGACAAACGCCCCATGTTTTGCCTCACAGCTGTGTAGGAGTTTTGTAACGTTTTCAGCTTTTCTTCCAGTATGTGAAGAGTGTTTTGGCTGATTTGGAACTGACGATTCTTCTCCTCCGCCAGCATCTTGATAACAAAAATCAGAATTTGGTTTACTTTTAGTGGATAAATAGCAGGGCATTTCTAAAGAGTTAATGACAAAGAGTAAAATGTTAAGGTTCAAACCTATAAAAGATTGAACACAAACTAATTCTGTCACAGGCCTTCTGTTAACTCAATGAAGATGTGAGGTTTCGACACTGTATAAGTAGAATTGCTGCCCATTTTTTAACATTCAAAAAGTCCTTGTTTTTTGCACTTTTAAGAATTTATTTTGTTTCTACAGATCCAGAAAAGAAAACTCCATTTCAAGAGAATACCTTGGAAGACAATTAATCTACAAATGCTCAAAAGTGGGACTATTTTCAGCAATTTTGTGTGCGCTTTTGCACATCAGGAAAACAAATGTTACAAACAGACACATAAAAAATTTCACTGTCACTGTCTTCATTTCAAAACATTTTGCAACATCTTATGCGTTTTATCGTAATAATCCTGCATGAAGGCGTTGATAACATCGAGGGTGGTGAAAAACCTTTCCCTGAGTGCAGCCATTATGAAAATCTTGAAGTGCTTACAATGAGCATAAATCTATTCTTAAGGCAAATGGTGATTCTGTTCAAAGGAAAGTGAAAGAATTTATATTACTTTTTCATATGACAGTATTCTTTTCTCAGTCGCGTAGGGTGTGCATTGGAAGAAAATAATCCATGGAGTTTGCCGGCACATACAACTGACGCCGTGATAACAATTATGAAGGCTGGTGATCATGTCTGTCCGACATGTCCTCATTTGAGTTAACAATGAACATCGATACCATTATATTCTAATAGATTGTAATTTCTTTTGATAATGAACAGCGAAACCAAAAATTGTAACAACTGTGGAACATTTCACTTCTCTGCAAAATCCGATGTTTATAGAAGAAATGTTTTTTAGCAATGCTTGACAATTAAATCTAATCTAAAGATTTTAAAATTAGACCCAGTAAGTTAGTCACCATAAAAAAAAAGGGGGGGGGGGGCCTTCATTCCCTTTTTTCCCTCAGTGTGTATTGATGCCACAGAGGAGCACTCTTGAGTGGAGTTTAGGCATGTTAATAACTTTATTACATATTACTTGACCAGCATCTTGAAGTTAAGACATTTTCGTTTCTTACCGCTTTGACTGCTTCGATCTGCTTTTCAAGTGTCCTTTCCTTCGCTACAGAAATAAAAGAAGAATAAAAATAAAGCTTCCTTTCAGATATCAGATCAAGACAAATTAAAAAAACAGCATTCATGGTGAGTAATTTAACGGACTTTCCCATCAGTTATACAGCAAAACATCTTTGTTCATAACTTGAACATGTAATAGTAAGCAGAACAAGAAGAAGAATAGAATTTACAGCAACCAACTGTGTCTGTGAGTCTTGACCACTGCCAATGCAACATTCATGGTCAATTGGACACTTAAAAAAAATTGGAGTCTCATCAAAGACTCTGTGGCTATCATAATAATAAAGATGAACGAGGCAATGGCCTTAAAGCTAAACCACTTGGCCAAAGCTGCCTCTAAAAAATGCATTGACAATTAAAAGGATAAAAATACTGGTCAAATCTGCCAGCTGGTCGCCCTCACAATATGGCAGCCTTATGATAAAGTTTTACTATAGATTTCATAATCTATTAATAAAAGAGATTTGTCACGTTCTGATTCCCCTGACAAGACAGAGCATCAAATTTTGCCTCAGAGCCAATTGCGTTAGTTATTTTTCTGCATCAATCTGGGTTATAATCTATAGTGTAGGAAAAATACTTGGATTTCAAGACTTATGCAAATGACGAAAAATCTAAAATAGTAAAAAGAAAAATTGTAAGAAAAAAGAGAAGTTGCTTACCTGATTTGTCAAATATTTCTGCTTTTAATTTGGCATTCTGGTCCCTTAATTCCTATTAAAGGGAAAAAGAAAACTAAACAAAAAAATGACACACAAATCGATGCCTAGAACTTCCAAAAAACAACAAAACTGAACAAAAAAAAAACAACAACAAAAAACCCAACCAAAAACCAAAATCAAGGTAAATCAAGTAACCTGAAAAACAAAAAACCCAAACCCAAACTAAGACAAAAAACAACATCCCCCTCCCATCCGCGCACACACACAAAAATGAACAAAAAAACAAATCAAAGACTCTCCTTTTGCAGGTTTATGCAAAAGTTCTGTGAACAGTCTGCAGTTGCTACAAAACAAAGAAGCCAAAATTATAACCAAATCTAGATTACAGGAACACACCTCCCCTATTCTGCAGACTCTTCAATGGTTTCCAATGCAGTAGTGAGCTTGTACAAAATTGCTTGTACTTGTACTGTTTTCAAATTTTTACATGGATGGCTCAGATTATTAACAGTGTCATTTCACTAGGTACTTTCCTTGCTGTACCCTTCACTGCTCATATACAAATTCTCTCTAACAGAAAATGTAACAAAATAAGGTTTTTGATGACGCCTTTTTTCCCTGTGCTCTAAATATTTGGAACTCATTATTGCCAGCCACACTTAGTTTTGAATCTTTTACTTAGCACAGAATCAAAAGAAAAGCAAATTTGAATTGTTTGGATCTGATTTCCATACATATTAGTGTTCTTGCCCATTCTCTGTGTTGAAATAGATGTCAAGCGTGTCAGTGCATTTTTAGATGAATATGTGCTATATCAGTCTAATTATTATCATTATTATTATTATTATTATTATCATTATTATCATCATCATCATTATTATTATTGCTACAGTATAAGGCAATTCAGCATTTAGGTTGCAGAATTCAGGAATAGTTTGTTTTGTTTCGTTTACCTTGATTCTTTCATCTTGTTTTGTCTTGTCATCTTTTAAAAGGCTGATGTCTTTTTCAAGAAGGAAAATTTTTGAGGACAGCTTGAAAAAAATAAAGAGAAACAACATGGTCACAAGAAAGAAAACAAAGAAAGTGGGGAACTAATAAATATATCTAATCAAATTGACTGCATAATCTGTTAAAGAGACACAAACATTTATTGATGAATGCCAGATCATTTGCAGGCATAATCTTAAATAGCGACCGTCGGCTGGTTAAAACATGCTTCCAGATTGAGAAACAGACTGTGTTTGAAAAACCGGAACAAAGAATAAAGCACATGCAATAAAGTCAAGATAAACGTGTCAAAAATATCCAACAACATCGAGCATAGAAGAGAATATCAACACACACTTGACACACAACCTCTGAAAAGAAACTCACAACACAATCTGGACCTCAATCAACCAGTAAAAAGCGTGCCAACGGCCGCCATAACATGGCAAGACATTAGGAGCAATAAAAATAAACAAGAAAGGAAATAGAAGTATGATGCTCAGATAGCCGAGGCTGTCTAGCAGAACAAAGGAAATACAAATAAAAATACTTAACACTGTAGACGAAGAAAAGAAAGAAACAAAGTGCTACATGAAATAAGAGAAAGGTGTACAAGACTGAGAAACAACGAACTTGATAAATTGAAGATAAAGAAGGAGACAATGATAACAGCAGTGACATGTTCAAAGTTGTCAAACAACTTAATCTTAAAAAGTTCAAGAATCCTAAAGTTGAAGACACTGACAGAAAACTTGAACTGCAAAGAATGATAAGAAATCACTTCAAAGAAAAATTCCAAGATGATTCACTAAACCCAATACCAGCATTCCATGATGAACCATGACCTTTGAACAATCCTATCAATGCCAAAAAAATCAGAGAAAGCGTGAATGTTTCAGGAATAACAAAGCTACAGGAGATGAAATCCAACCGGAACTCATTAAGTATGGAATTGAACTCATGGATCACAAAATAGCCGTGGCGGTAAACCAAATCTTTGAAAATCTTGAAGACCCAGATATAAATGGAGGCTTACATTTACCTCAACGAAAGCCCAGCAAACCAAAGGGCCTACTAACAACTTAAGGCTGATAACCATCTTAAATGCCATTAGAAAAGTCCTCTCAACGATCACACTAAAACGAATCATACCTAGCTGATAGTCAGTGCAGTTCTGTATTTGGACACACAGATGGTTAGTTGCAAAGACAAAAGCAGAAAAGTTAAAGATCAAGGTAACGGGAATTGACATGTCAGCTGCATTCGACACTATCGATCGAGGACTGTTGCTGAAAATTCTTGAGCCAATCATAAACGAAGACGAATTGAGACTAACGCAATTCTTACTTAGCAACACTCATATTATTATTACCATAAAGATCAGTGGAGCCACATAGAAAGCCACAATCACAAGCAAAATCGGAACACCCCAAAGGGACAGTTCAAGCCCCATACTTTTCATCCTGTACCTGGAACATGTATGCTATATGGGAAATAAGAAAGGCCATTCCCAGAACAGAAAAAAAGACCCAACTTCTCCCAACAGAAATCATATACGCAGACGATGTCCATTTTATTGGCCCCGAGTTATCAATGCCAGAGAAGTAAATGAAATTTTACCGAAACTCAAATTCAAAGTTAACACTGACAAAACTGAATATATACATTGTTGGCGAGAGATGAAAATTCATGGACAGATACAAAGAAGGTCAGATCCTTTACTGGGAGACAAAGAAGACGTTGAATAAAGAAAATGCCTATCAACAGCTGCGTGAAACAAGCTCAATGCCAATGGATTAGAAAAGACAAAATCAAGACAGCCACCAAAATTAGGCTACAGAAGACCCTTGTTAAATCAAAAACCAAAAAGAAAAATTAGATGCTTTCCACAGAACACAACAAAAAAAAAGTCTCAGGTATACAATATCCTGTTGAAATCACAAACGTCTCCCTCTATCTAAAATGCAACGAAAGACCCCTCTCTCCTCAAATTCTTGAACATCGTTGGCGTCTCTTTGGACATATTTTAAAGGAAGTGGGTGGGGGGGCGGCACCCGGAAAGTCAATTTTCGACTAAAAAATCAATTTTGGGATTTTTATGTTTTCAGCAAGAATCATCATTTGTCTTGAAGGTTCAGATTAATTTGAGTGAATAGAGCGTATATTCTATTTTTTACAATGTTTTTTAGATATGGGTGATACCTGGAGCTGTGCATCAATTTTGGAAAAAAAACACACATTTGCCTGTCAAAGAGCACCCGAACTCTGCTTCCATGCTGTCATTAGCTAGTGTGTTTCGTACCGTTTGTTGCTCATACATCTTCCCTCTGCCCTAGGCAAAGTTGGAAGGCAAGGATAGTACAACCCAAGAAATCTTTTGGCCACGTGCAAGCAGTGGCATGATAGGCTGAGGCAAGCTTGAATGACAAAATAAAGCTACAGGGGATTTTGTCATTGCAAATATTTAAATGCATGTTAAAAGAGTCGGCAGTTGTGACACAGGAAAAAAAAAAGAAATTATCACATATATTACTCATCATCCATGTAGGATACTAAGGGGTGCTGTGGTTCAGTGGTAGAGCTTTGCTCTGCTAACCGAGAGGCAGCCGATTCGATTCTCGCTACAGACACAAATGTTGTTTTCCTTAAGCAAGAAAAATCATCCCTGTCAATACACCTGACCAAGGTGAAAAAGGGTACAGCTGTGGCTGGAAAGGTACTTTGCAGCAGACTAGCATCTTAGTCAGAGAGTGATGGATTTGATGCCCATGCCCGGTTCATGCGATAAATAGAGGGATAAGATCCAGCTCAATGAGCCGATCAGGCTCAAAAAGGACTACTTTTCTACTATGCAGGGTATACATAAAAAGCTATAGGTTACTCAAGTATAATGTAAAACTAGACAAAGAAACACAGGGACAATATGCAAATAGAATAAAAGTAATAGTAATGAATGGTAAAAATGAATGAAGATCTAAATTCATACTCAATAGTTGCATTTTCATATTTACTGTGTACTAGGTCATGAGAAAAGTGTACCTTTTCTGAATCAGACTCGTTTTGTTTTTTCAGATCTCTGATTTCATCAGTGAGGACCCGACACTTGCCCTTCCACTTCATGTCACAGATCTCCATTTCCGTCACCTTTTCCAAAGACATGTAGAAAATTTTAAAAAGGGATAAGAACAAGAAAGAAAACAAGAAGTGAAGAGAAAACACTACCGTACAGTCCAAATATTGATGACTAATTTGCTCTTAATTCAACAGTCTCGCCTTTAAGATGACAAGTGGACGTCATTAAAAAGAGAAAAAAAAAATAATGTGCAACATATTCACTCACTCGTGAGTGCAACATATTAGAACTCTTAAAAGTCATTAAACTGACTGTTAAAAAACATCAACAGGAATCAGGCTGAAAATCTGCATTCATGACACTATCAGCCATATTAACATTGGGGCTGGGTTCCTAGTTAGGCCTAATCTGTGAGTAGAAGTAAATATATATTTGTTATTAAAAAAGGTGCAATGATGACAAAAAAAATGCTACTATTGAAAAACCCAAAAGAAGCAGCAGCAGCAAAAGAAGAATCCAGATCATAATGAAAATAACAATACCTTAGAAAACTTATTACTCAACCACTGCTAGAGGACAGGTAAAAGCACTATACTATATATTGTTATATTCCAGATAGTCCTTCATTGGACAGGTAAAAATTATGCCACTTAAAATCCTCCCTATTTCGGTTGGCAAAGTGAGCAGGCACACCGCATGAAAGCCAATCTCCTACCTTTGATACAAGGTGACAATTTTCTTTCTGTGCTTGTTGCAACTGCTGTAGGAGTTTCTGGAGCCCTAGTGATTCCTCTGACCCCTCATCTAGCTTACCTGAAAGAAGCACAAGAAAGATATCATGTGAATAAAATTTACAGTTTCAATACATGACTGACCATTGAGTCATGAGCAAAATAAACTGTGATTTCAATCCATCACCATTGAGTCATTGAGAAAATAAACTGTGGTTTCAATCCATCACCATTGAGTCATTGACAAAATAAACTGTGATTTCAATCCCTGACCATTCACTTGTTATCAAAGTAATAGGATGGAGAAGCATTACACATGAAATTATGCACATGGAAAAAAAACATTACTATATATACTCACCATCAATCTTTGACTCCAATTCACTGATCCTCATCTTTAACTTGTCAATAATTTCATCTTTGGCTTCAAGATGTTTCATATTGCAAGAATCCAAGCGAGATGACCGCAAATCCAAGTGAAGGGAAGTGCGATACTCACGGAGCTTCTCTCGTCGCTCCTATTCCATGATGATGAGAAAAGAAAACCAAACAACTTTATATACCACCTCTCTCTCAGATAATTTTCATCATATTTACATCCTGACACTTTCCTGCTTCTTTCAGCTTCATGCCACCAGTTTTGGGGTTGCCACAGTAGTTCACCATCTTATAGGTGGTACACAGACCATACAACAAAGCCTTGGGTGTGTGAAAGTTGAGAAAGAAGAAATGGAAGCAAAGATGTTTCAGTCATGACTTTTGCCAGTGCAGCAGCTTTTAAGCCTTCCCTTCAGGGATTTCTTCGTGCCAAGTAGACCTGGATGTAAGGTGCTTTGACACTGCCTGAAAATCTAGGATCCAGAGGCCCTGATAAGGTGTCAAGCCCCCCCCCCTCCCAAGCTGGAGCATTTCCTCCCTTATGAATGCCCGAAACTCCATCTTCTCGAACATCTTTCTTGAATTATACCAATTTGTATTTATATGACTATTATACGCTTTACATTAAGACACATAGACATTTCATTCACCTTCATCTTAAGGTTTAGGATGGATAATGAATTGGGAAATGTTTTACAAAATTCCTACGCACTGCAGAATTTACGCATATTTTGTAATCCACAGAGATGATAAACTTTCTTTCAAAACAAGAGCGCCATATGGCCTAAAAAAGAAAGAGTAACCTCCCTTAGAAGGTGTCCTTTTCGCATCTTTTTAAATGCTCGGGCAATGATTGTCGGAAAGACGAGTTTGATTGCCGACATTCACTAACCAAGGTTGTTTGGAATTAAGTGTGATACGTTAAGCCGGTAAATGATTCTTTTACCTAAATTGAGTTCTCAAGCATTATTAGCAACAAACTGTCCCCATTTAATGATTGCCACAATGCAGGCAATTGCCTGAAAACATCCAGGCCTGGCCAAGGGCTCCTTGACACGTGACCTCTGACTTAATAGCCCATCTCCAATCGGACTGAACCCTCAAATCCTACCTGCCATATGGTAAGAGGGCATAAAAAAAAAGCCTGAAATTTTTGGCTCCCATGACATGTGCCACACCATTCCCTATCTGACAACAAGGAGTATTAATTTCACGGCAAAAAAAAAATCAATCCGTTTAATGCAAAAAATCTTGTCATTCTCGTTCTATATTTGATCAAGGAAGAAAACAAAACAAAAAACATTTCGTTGTCATACCTGAAGACTACACTTGCTACTCATCCTAAGTCGTAACCATTGAGGTGTATGGTTACATTGAGTCTCATTCTGGGGAGGGTAAAGAATTAAAATGTAGAGAGAACAAACAAGGTAGAAAGAGAACAGTGTATGAGAAATAGAAATTAAAAGCAGATGAACAAAAAAAACTGAACAAACAAAAACTCTGCCTTCATTCAAAAGTTAATTCCTATATTTATTTACTTCAGTTGCCAGAGGATTGAAAATCAAATTATTGTAAGGAAAAAAATAAAGGCCAAAGCAACGTAAATCAGTTCTACAGATTTCTAATATAAAGTCAAACCTGCCCTGCCGACCACCTGTATAGGCTGACAACCTGCTCTAACACCACTCTATCAACCATATTAGTTTTTTCTTATATTCATTCTCTATATAAGACCTGCTCAACCCAACCTCGACCACCAAAATTTATTGATGAATTGCACTAAAAACCTGCTCAAGACGACCCGTGGAAACAGATTGATGGCCTTGGCAAACAGAATCCTGTCATTCTTTTCCCATACACGCGCCGCCCTAATTAAACGTCATCCAGCCATTCTAATTTTTATTTCCGCCCACAATTGATTGGTCGTGTCATTGTGTATCCAGTGGTTAGCCGTAGCTCTCTTGATGACAGGGCAGGCATAGGTAAGAAGGGGGAGAGGGGTGTCAGCCATGTAGGTAAGAAGGCAAGTCAATCCAAGGGTGTCTCTCTCTCCTGTGACTGACATAGAGGATAATCCAGGGTGGTTGGGTGTCAGAGTGATAAGCATGTCATGCTTTTGAACCTTCAAGTAGGTCTAAGGATTGATAATGACATTGTAAATTGTATGATAAGCTGATGACAAATCTCAGTCGGCTGTGTCATCCAGGTGATGGTATGAACATGCATGCTCCCTTTTTTTCTTCGTCACAAACATAATTAGACGTACATCGAAGGGGATAGGGGGTGGGGTGGGGGGTCGTTCCTGTTATGACGATTATCTCTCTAAGACGACCATCTGTCCACCATGACAACTTTCATTCAAGATCTTCGGTGGTTGCCTTGGGTAGGATTGACTGTAATTGCAAAAACTAAATTAAATGTAATGGAGCTGCGTAAGAGTGGTAATATTACAGCAAGCTCCATTTAGAAAAAAAAAACATATATATATAAAAGAGAATTAAGAGACAATGATTTACATGCATATTGAAGCAATAAAATGTCAAAGTTTGCCTGATAAATGACATGTCATTCTGAGCACATTCATACTGATCCTTAGTCCTTAGACAACATTATAGATGTGGACTTGTTCTTCAAAAGTTTACAACAGTATCCTTTGGTTATCTTTCATTCCTGAGTTACAAGCTCTTGATATACTTATATCCACTGACCAAGAAAATGCACAGAAATCTAATTTAGGATGACCACACGCATACATCTGTAAACAAATGAAGTCATTTGATGAAACATGACAAAACATGCAAGTGTCAGCTGTACCTCCACAAAAACGGCAGTTCTACAGAATCAAGGGCAGTGTTTTGTCTATGAAATAACGTTTATTATGCCTTTGAAGATAATAACAATTGCTGTGCAGCAATGAAGGGAATTTCACTCTTTAAATCACACTGCAGAGTATTAAAAAGCAGGCCAGTACAGATTACTGTTATAGCAATTGAAGTGAATTGAATAGAAGGGCCATGTTAAATGGGACCTAAGGATGGATGTTCAAATGTAAGCAAATTAATGTTGAAAAGTTTGAAAGTTAAGATTTGATCAAGCATCTTTTAAACATTTAATAAAATATTTCATAGCATACATTTTCTCACATGGCATAACAATTTTTTCGGGGACCTTCCTCACCTTAAGCTTAGTAGCACTGCAAGGATCTTTGCTTTCTGAAAAAGAGATACGTATTCTTATGTCATAGGATGAAAACATAATCAGATGTATTTCCATTCAATCTTATACAGTGAGAATATTAATGATAATGTAAACCAGGCAACTGAGGCAAGTCTTTCACGATCAGAAAATATGAAAACAAAATATTAAAAAAAAAAAAAAAAAAAATTGCTCGTGCAACTTCAATGTTTAATGTGTCATTACGTATTCACCGTTTGTGAATAAAAAAAAAAAAGAGAGAATTAACTGATTGCCCATATACATTTATATATATCATACAAGCACTACTGCTGCGCTTTTTCTGCCACAAAGGGAGGTAAAATTAAAGAATTCGGAGGCCGAAACAGAAGGGTTGAGTGAAAGTGTGATGGAACAAATTTTAT
>JAOWAY010424691.1:0-14070 GCA_028565895.1 Goniobranchus geometricus | reverse complement strand
AAAGATCATTTCGGATATCTAGATCCCATACACCGAAAGGTAGAATGGGAATTTGAAAAAGAAAGAAAGAAAGACATCAAAAACAATCAACTAAAGTTGAATATGTTCCAAGTCATCTGGCCGATGGAAATACTCAGACACTTAACTTTTCACTGCTCCAATTTTCTTATTATTGCAGAAAGTTATAAAAATATTTATAAGATTTTTAATCATCAATAGATTATTCTATCTTTGGGTGCATTGCATAAAATACATCTTTCTTGCCCTTTGCCTTACAGATTTGTATTTTAACATGTAGCATGGGAAAGTTTGATCTCCAAAGGGAACAATTTCTAATTACCCTGGTATCATTTATTGTGATCTATGTATTCCAACACAATTGCAAAAGTTTCATAAGGCTCCTCAATTCCATGACTGCACCTCCATTAATCAATGACATTGTCAACCTATTCTGCCAACCCATGGCATAGCAACATACTTCACTTGTTGTGATTTTGACAAAAATGAAAAAAAAAAGTTTGTCAGTGTCTTCTCTGGAGTATAAAGAATATGGCAATTCACAGGATGGGTAATATAAACTGGATCACACAATTACAATGGTTTCACTAGGAAATGACAGGTATCTGAATGTGTATACACTTGTTTACACCAAATATAAAATGCTCATTACACATGATGTCTTCAAAAACTCTTTTCTCAGTGTCGATCACATCTTATACAGTGGACAAGTACATTAATATAAAATTATATACTTTACTGAATGCTTCAACCAATAAGAAATATGCTCAAAAAGCAGTACATGTACACCTTATTGTATAAAAAATTATAAACCACATAAGTGTTAACTGCACTCAAAGCAAAGCAAAAAAGTACATCTATTATAAATTTTCCATTTGTATGTCTGCGTGTGTTATCAAACTCCTCCACTCATTGTCAACCAATCTTGGAAAATTAGGCATCGATTGAAAGCTCTGTGAGAGGAATGTAGGAAATTGTGTTTTAATTCACATAGGGACAACTTTGCAAAACAATCTTTTTCATTTGACTAAGGCCACAGAGAGGAATACTCAGATAAGGTTGCCAGATTATTTTTTGGTCTACGGCCGCCCGCCAAATCTACGCTCAAAAACTGCTAAATACAACAAACAATGGCAAATGTCAAAAAGTTGGGAAAATGTCAAGTATAGAGGGTAAGCCTATGATTTTTAAAAATTACAAAAAGGATCTAGATTCAGATACATATCTAGAATCTACATTTAGACCTAGACCCATCACTGTTTAGATCTAGATATAATATCTAGAAATATAATCTAAATAAAACTCTAGATCTAGATATATAGATCATAGAAGCCCATCACTAGATATTTAGATCTAGATATCTAGATCCTGATCTAGAATCTAGATTATATAATCTTCTCGGTGAAATTCAGAATGACTGATGAAGCGCATGAAAAAACAAAAAACAAAAACAAAAACAAAAACATAGATGTCTAATACTTTGATCTAAGGATAATGTGACAGATGGACTGGTTGAAGGAGTCCACGTCTCGACTTTATCTGACAGAATCAGGGATTCTATTCTGCAGTCTAAGTGAGCTGGGGAAGAAGAATTTAGGTGGCAATCTAGGTTTGAATGTAATACATTATAGACTAGCCTTTTTTAAGTCTAGTGGTAATGCTGTGGTATGGTGGCTGATTTGGTACTTATCAATTGGTATGTCATTAGATTATTTATGCCTTTATAGAGAACTGTAGACTTAATCTAGATGTAGCTCTACACCTAGATTTAGATCATAGAAGCCTATCGCAGGAGTAGAAGTCTACAGCCAGCACAGCTAGAGGTAGATATAGAAATCTTGACCTAGAATTGGCTGCAATGGGACACCTTGAACACATACAAAAAAGTGTTTTGGATAAAGCACTGTAGCTTGTCCTTCCTGCACAAAAATCTAGAAAAGACCTCTTAAATTAGCTTGAGAGTCATAAAAATTCTCAGATTTTAAGTCCAGGGAAAAATTGTTTTGAGCTTCAATTTTTAATTCTTAATAGTTAAATAAAGGCCCAATTTGCCAAATTGCAAAAGATGATTTAGAGGATGTAAAGTAATTCAATTACCTACAATTAATGATATACGACAATGGAGACATCAGCCAGTGGATTAAAAGATGAAGCTCCATGGCCAGCAATGGCTTGAAAAAAATGCAAAAATCTTTGGCAAGGAACATCGAAAAGGATCAAATTACTCAGATCATGCATCTTCCCAATAGCCGCCAATGGATGCCAGTCCTGACCCAATAAGACAAAATTGATTGGCTTCGAACTATAATGCTACTGAAAGGTCCTGAAGATACCATGAGTCCAAAAAAGAACCATTGAATAAGTCCGAGAGGGTTTAAAAATTGAAAACAACTGGCTCGTAACAACAATCAAAAGAAGAAAGTGGACCTTCTTTGGCCACCTGAAAAGGCACCAGAGTCTTGCGAGAACAATATAAAAAGGAAGAATGCCAAACTCAGGAGGAAGGGGTAGACCTAGAAGGAGATGGTGTGACAATATTAGGGAAAATATGCACACTGACATAGCTGAGGCAGGACGGATGACACGGAAGGGAGACAAATACAAGATGGCTGTCACAAAGGCTACATTGCAAAAGGGACTTGCCAAATAAGAAGAATAACCTTAACAAATTTGACTTTGACTGACTTTTCTCTTTCAATTTATTTTGTTTGGGTTTCTTTTTCGTTTTTGTTTTGGTTTGCCCTCGAGTGTCATTGCTGAGTGTGTCATTTTGATTAAGAAAAGTAAAGAAAGATGGCATTTTTATAGTGCATATTCAATGGCATATCCATGCTAACGGCGCTATACAATGATATGTTACGCCCCTGACCAAAACAACATATAACAATAAGAACAGAACTTGCAGTCTGTTAGGTGCAAATACATTTTCCTGACAGAGACAGCACTATCTTAATGACCAGATACTCAATAACACCCGAGTCTTGTGAGGTAAACGAAGTGACGTGTCTCACCTGCGGACACAATGCATGTGTCTTGGCCGCACTAATAAGGCTCAAACCCATGTATTGACCATGTCGAATGCCTCTTGACTCTCGACTCATGCCGAGATGTGATCACCATTTAGCAATGGACACACATAAAGGATAAAGGTGATTCAAAATTCATATTACATGACACAAAGATCTTTATGACTATTCAAGAGGACTCAAGAATCATGAAATGATCACTGAAAATTAGCTCATAGGACTCTCCGATTTTGAGTCTACGGATAATACTGAAATAATGTAATTCAGTTCTGAGGAGGTAAACAATGGAATGGCAACAACTTTGGTATTGCTGATTCAGTTGAAAACAGACTGTAAAAAATATCTTATCAAAATAAACAATTCAAAAAGGAAGATTTCTACCAGATTTTACTTAAAACTGCTTCTGATATTTCCTGATGTTCTACTTCATTTTCAGACATTATTCAGTAGGGCCAAATACATAATTAACTTGGTTACTTCAGTTCAAATGTTAACTTTTACTTCCTTCCACAAAGAATCTGAAAAAAGAAAGAAAGCATGAAGCTTACCTCACAGCAGTCAACAAGAGCAACACTGGGCTGGAAGTGCAGATCAGACAAAGCAGTCAGGTAACAAGTGATGCCCAAATCAAGCATGGAAATAGACCTTGTAAAGCCTCGGCTTTCACTTGAAACTTCATCTGTTGTCGATTCTAACTCAAATGCATTTTGCTTCATGAAAAAGTCAGGTTTTGGTTTTGAGGAAGGTACAACAGACAGTGTATGATGCTGAAAATCATCTTCACCAATCCTTCCGACTTCACGTGATGTCTCTGTAAGCTCTGCTGGCAAAAAGTTGGCACTTGTTTGACCCGATGTTATAGCAGTCAAAGATACCTTAGTGGCATCCTCGAGATCTCCTGTGCAAAGCCTTGAGGTGCTGGGAGATGGCCATTGCTCAGCCACAGTTTTTGACGGATATAGTGATATGGGATGCAATGAAACTTTATCCTTGTGTACAGAAATTTTGGGGTCTTTTCTTTTCATACTTTGACGTGGTTTTGGTGTACAAGAAGGCAGTGACAGAGACTCAGAGACATTTTCACTACTTCCTGACGCATATTTAATTTGAAGGATGGTTTCATCAACAACTTTTAATATCTTTGTGTGTTTTCTTCTCCTCATTAATGGCCCCTTGGCATCAACAGCATCGAACATTATATTTCTAGCTACGTCTTGTGAGAATCTACTGTCCTTTTGCCGCTTAGCAAAGCCTGTGTCTTTCTCTGATGAATATTTTTCCGTTGACAATATAGAAGGGGTAACATCACCATCTTCAAACACATTTCCCGGAGCCTCACCAATAGTTAGTGGGTGAAAAGGTGGCTCTCTCCATGTTCCCTGATTTATTGGTTCAGATGATTTGCAAGGAAGTTTTAATTCCTTGATAGTCCCATCACTTGTCAGCATCGTCGACACGTCTTGATTAATCATTGGCAAAGGTAATAGATTACTGCTATCAGAATTTGTCTCAGCCACAATGTGGAAGATATTTTCGGCTTTCATTGCAGATGAGCCACTTCGATTCAATATTCTGTCATCCATATGGATCAGATTTTCATGTGGAGAATGATGAACTTCTGGGGTTTTTAATGAATTTTTCGAAGAAGACAAGTTACTTGTGTCATCAGAAATAACATCACAATTCTGCTGGTTTATTTCATCTGGCCTATGAGATGAATAATCTATTTTAGACTTAAGGCTTGATTCCTTTTTATTATCAGGCTTTTGGTTTTCATGAGACTTTTGGATATTTTGGTTTGAGTCACTCTTTTCAAACCTTTGATGGGAATGGCATTTGCCCGGTGCTTGATGTGAATCTGACTTTTCAGGCTTTTGGCTTGAATCTTTTTTGTCTGGCTTTTGATTCGAACAAATCTTTTCAGGCTTTTGGCTTGGATCAATTTTTCCTGGCTTTTGGTTTGAATGAATCCTTTCAAGCTTTTGGCTTGGATCCATTTTTTCAGGCTTATGATTTGAATGAATCTTTTCAGGCTTTTGGCTTGGATCCATTTTTTCAGGTTTTTGGCTAGAATGAATCTTTTCCACTTTCTGATCAAAATCACGTTTTTCAGGTTTCTGATTTGATTTTGCATTTTTAAGTTTTTGATTTGAATTTGTCTTTTCGGGTTTCTGATTTGAAATTGTCTTTTCATGTTTCTGAATTGAATTTGTCTCTTCAGATTTGTGCTGTGAATTAGTCTTTCCAGACTTCTGATTTAAATTGTTGTCTTCAGATTTCTGACTGCTGCGTCTCTGTTCAACCTTACGATGCGGATCCCTTCCCTCTGGCTTTCTGTCAGAATTTATCTTTTCAATTTTCTGATTTGAATCACTTTCAGG
This sequence comes from Goniobranchus geometricus, assembly GCA_028565895.1. NCBI lineage: Eukaryota > Metazoa > Mollusca > Gastropoda > Nudibranchia > Chromodorididae > Goniobranchus > Goniobranchus geometricus. Next base: position 8,645 of record JAOWAY010424691.1, on the reverse strand, counting down.
TTTGTGGGTTGAATCAGTCTTTTCGCATTTTTGACCTGAGCTGATTTTTTCAATCTTGGGGCTTGAATGAACCTTTTCAGTCCTTTGCATTGAAGGAACCTTTTCAGACTTATCACTTACATCCATTTTTTCACACTGCTGACTCAAAGTGGTATTTGAAGGTTTATGATTTGAGCAAATGTTTTCAAACAGTTGGTTTGAATCTTTGCGTTCAGGCCTCTGAAATGATTCTGTTTTTTCTAGCTTCTGTTTTGAATCAGTTTTCTCAGACTGCATAGAAGAGTCTTCTGCGCCACCATCAACATGTGCGAAAGCACTCCTGCAGACAAGAGGCTTTGAACGATCCTTGTGCAGTAGAGGTACGCTCTTCTTTGTACTTTCACCGACATCCTGTCCAGAGCTACCTGATAAAGACTTTTTTAAAGTTCCAGTAGTAAAAGATGACCGATTGCTTTTTGATTCTGATTTACATATTCCTTTCCCAATCTTTTTTATTTGATTATTGCTTGATGAATCAAAACTTGATTTACATTCACTGCTACGTTTATCTTGATAATTTAAATGATCAGCACTCAAATGTTTCCTTTTAAATGATGACATTTTGGATTTCTTTTTATTTCTGCTTATCCTGTTCCCTAGAAAGGCAAGAGCTAAGTCACTTTCAAACTGATGCAGCGTCTTTTCCTGTTGTGCAGCCTGAACAGGCTTTGGACTCTTTTGCTCAGGAGCAGTTGATACCTCTTTTGACGTCTGATGGTGGTGATGGCTTTTGAACCTGCTTAATAGTGGAACAGGCAGGTTGACTTTTCTTTGCTGTTTTAAGTGCTTTTTCAGGGATGACTTAAACAATGACTGATGTTTCCCTCTATCATCTTTCCTCTCTCTTTCGATCTTCTTGGATGAGCTGTTATCTGGCTGAGCGGTTGACTGGCCTGGTAGGATGTCAGAGAGCGCTGAAAACATTGCATCTTTCTCCTGTTGCAATGCCTTTTGAGCATTGGCCAGTCTCTTCAAGTAATCATCTTGTTTGTCAATTAATTTGTTCATTTTTCGCTCACGTTCAGGAGACAATGTTTCCTTACTGGCATGTTGAGACTGTGTCAAATTAACAGATGTGGCATCCTGAGGCTCTGATGAAATGGAATTACAACTTGGCTTCAGAGGAGACATATCAAATGACACCCTCTTTTTTACAGCCTTCTGCTTTGAACCAGTGCCCTTTGGAGATTTTGATGTTTTAGGAACATTTTTGTTTTGTCTTTGAGTTGCCATATTCCTAGTAAATGAAGGTGGTGCCGACTTTGTTGGTTTGTCCACCATTCTGCAAGAGATAACCGCAAAAGGCAAGCACTGCCGTGGGCATTTGGAAGGCTCACATTCTTCAGTGTATTCATAGAGGTAGATCTGAAGATAAGAAGACAGTCACATCAAAATAGATTAAAAGCAAGAAAAAAAACCCAGAAGAAAACAATGAGTTGAATTCTTTTTTGTCAAGCATAGCAGAAACTTCTTATTTCAAAGAGAGTGGTGGGTGGGGAGACCATCAAGTATGAAGTATTGATGGGAAAAAAAGGAATCACTTTTAATCTTAAAACTATGGAATCTCTACTGGAATGCCAGGAAAAAAAAGCTTTGATGTGCTCCATAAATCTGAAGAGGGGCAATCACAATTTCTTGATTATGGAGAGGATCTACAGCTAAAAAATCAGACCAAATGGGTATTAACAATTTTTCATTGTATACTGAACTACATTACCAACACCCCACTTTTCTGTTGTGAGCAGTGTTTGTTTTAATGCTGCTTTCTGAAATTGACTCACTCCATAGTATGCGGCTTGCGCCCAACTGCAAACTCAACATGCCTAAACACCTGAAAACACTAACAGTGAGCGCTCATGAGTAAAATGCCCAAAACATCATTTTCTTGATTTCTCACTTGCAGTCAAGCCAATTTTGAATAAACATTTTGTGAATCTTTTCAAATTCTTTCCTGCAAAACAAATAAACTTATTTGTTTCGATTGAGATATTGAAATATTTCTGTGACACCATACCACAGCCATTACACAAAGAACAAAATCAGGCTATCAGAATGTTGCATGCTGGAATGAGCCAATGACATATTTCAGCAGTTTTCTATGTTCATTATAGGACTATTGGAAGGCTACTGGAGTGATTTAATGCAACTGGAAGTGTCATGACAAAGAACAACCAAGGGTGACAACTCTTTGACATCGTTATCTTCCTGCAGCAGTCACAGCAAGGAACAACCAGGGATTAACCGGACATGTGAGCTCAACCACAATTCTCAGGCATTTGGAATCATCAGGACTGAGAAATCATAGACCATATTGTGACCCAGTGCTCAAAGCTGCCCATTGTCAGGTACATTTGAACTGTTGTAATCAGCATGTGAGGTGCGTGAAGACAACTGGGATGGTGTAGTGTTTTCTGATGAATCTAAATTGTGTGTGTATCACATGGATGGAAGAACACACATTTGGAGGTGTCAGGGTGAGCAATATGTTGATTCTATATGTTGAACATGACAGATGGGGAGGAGGCAGCGTTACATTTTGGGCACAACAAAACCCAACTGCACATTTTCAATGATATTGTGGATGCACAAAGATATCTTCAAGACATTTTGCAAACTATTCTTGTGCAGTTCTTTCAAAACAACCCAAACCTGCACACATTTCAGCAAGATAATGTGCGGGCACACATGACTCATGAATGCATACTCCAAATGACTTGAGTCCCATTGAACATGTATAGGGTCAATTGGGGCAGAGGATGTACGCTAATCATCAAATCAACAACATCCAGGACCTTCAAATTGCACTCATCACAAAATGGCATTTTGCATCTGACAAGGTCAATGACACTTCAAATTTGTGTCACAATTGCTGCCAGAGGTTGTCATAAACGTTACTGACTTTATTGTTCATATGACTGGGAAGAGGAACCGTTTCTTGTATGCAAATTGACAGCTCAGAAGGTGCACAGAGTTTTGACTGTTTCTGCCATTTGTTTTTCAATTAGTGTGTTCAACAACCCAATGACTATCAATCTTCTATGAAAAATGTACCCCTTCGGTTGTTCAATTCTTGTGTGGAAGAGGTTGACTAATGTACAGGCCAATTTTTATACCAATATCTGTGTGGTTTTATCATGCTTCTAAATTTAAATAATGGGGCATTTTGTAATAGAGCTAAGTATACGTTGAATTATCATTCATCATATGCACTTCATGGCTTTCTGTTTTTCTTGCTTGGCTCTGCCAGGACAATGCCAAGAATGATATTACCATCTTTATCACTTAAGTTTTGATGTGACATCAAAAGGCTCTGAAAAGAAAAAAATTCTTTGCCGTCTTAATGTACATTTACTTCTAGAGATTGTTCCGGGGTCTTGTTGGATTTTTTTTCTTCTCCAATTTCAATATAATGAATCACAAAAAAATCATCTTACACTTGTGATCATCAGAAATAAAACCAATCAAAGCTAAATAAACATTTTAACTTTGTAAAAGAGAAAAATACATACCCCTGAACGAACTCTTTGTACAAACAAGTGATCACTGGTTTTAGGTTGTGTGTAACTGATGTGAGAATCAAAGTTTGGGGTAGGCTCTATGTGGTCACATTTGGAATACACATCATTTATGCGTATGGACTTGCATTTTCCTGTTATGAACTGGACAGAAAAAAAAATTTGTTTTTGATATTGTTTTCCTTTTTTTTTTTTTTTGTTGGGATGGTTTTTTGGTTGTTTGGTTGTTGTTTTTTTCAACAGCAAATGTATTTGTCTAAATAATCATATACTATATAAGTTTTTATGACCACTTTAATGAAAGTAATTCATTAAGAAGATATCAGTAAAATAATTAAAATTACAAAAATAAACCTGTCTACAGTATTTGTAAAAACATAAATATCAAAATATCAGTATAAGGATATAAATAAGTGGGTTTTCATATCTTTATTGACCCTTTGCTATCTTCTGCGTTTTTACCGGGAAAGAAAATTTCTGAAAATGGACAAATATGGAATTTTTGCTTAATATTTCATTTAAAGAAAAGTGAGAAATAAAACTTGAATCAAAACATCTAATTTTGGGGCCAAAAACAGTACAGAACCTTCATTTGTATTCTACAAGGGAGGCTGTCACATGTCACTTATCCTCCAGAACAACATCACAGCACTCTGGGCATTGCCATATGTGCTGCATTCCCCATTCCAGAAACCAACAGAGAGTCTGCCTGCTGATGGACATAATGTATTGCTGGTCCAAAAACCCGTCATGCTATCCCATGCAGCATGCATTACCTTCCAGTGCCCTTTAACACTCCCATTTCCTCCAATCTGGTCACAGACGCCTTCTCCTTCAGAAGCTCCTCATCCATAAGTGCACTGGTCAAGGCTGTCATGATATCCTGTTTGTTCATTTTTAATGAGCTTTTAACTGGAGCATTGTTAGCCAGCTTATCGGCAAGCCATTCTCGGTGGTACCTGTATGACTTAATGCACTAGTAAGTGGAGCATTGTTAGCCAGCTTATCGGCAAGCCATTCTCAGTGACACCTGTATGACTTTTTCAGCCTTGATGCCATGCTTCTTGTCCACTCCTTACTTTTTGTCTCTTTGCTTACTCTTAAGCATATTCTGAGAGTCTGTCAAGATGACAACAGGCTTTGCAGAAGGCAAGCTCTGATGCAACCATTCTAGTGCTTTTGTCACAGCTTCGTTCTCCATTCTTGTGCTAGATGTGATCGGTTGCATGCTCCAGAGGACTACTTCAAGACCTGACCATTTGTCTGGCAAAAACCCCATCCACTTTTAACACCTCCGTTCATGCCACATCCTGTACGTCAGCCTTCTTTACTCATATGATAAGTTTTGCCAGATCTAATATCACCTCCTGTGTCATGCAAATCCACTCACTGCCCTCACTGACGTCTTCTAAGCTGCAAATCTTTCTTAAGTTCTTCTCAACCTGTGTGATCCATGACTGGTCTCTCTTTATTCTAACTTCTCCATTTAGTTTCAGAGCTGGATGCCCAGAATGATTTTCCATCTCCATGATCTTAAAGTACAACCTGGGCTGAGCTAATTTATGGCTGACCGCTATGCTGGGAAGGCCAAGCAAGTATCTCAAGGAAGCAATTGGTGTGTCTGTAGTGCACCTGAATATGGTTCTCATTGACCTCATTTTGCACCTTCTACAACTTCTCCACCTGGATCTTTGAAAAAGTCAGCAAACCGCATCTGTAGTCAATGACAGACAACACCACCAGTTACATCATCAGGAGCAAGGTTCTTTGTGGCATAAGGGCATTTGCCATAACTTTAACTGAGCTAATGCCTTTCCTTGCCTTATTGATTCTGTTATCAATGTGCTTCCCAAAGGATAATGTATGTTCAAAAGCAACCCTCAGGTACTTCAAATCAGATCCTCTCTCAGGGACCTCAAATTCAATTTGCAACGATGAAGTTGGATCCTTCACAATCTTGTTGTTCAGGGAGCACCATAAAACCTTTGCCACGTTGGTAATGGCATTGTTCTCCTCACACCACCCTTGGATGACGTCAAGCTTCTGTTGTAGTTTCTGGGCAATTTCCATCCTAACACATCCATGATCATAAGCCATTACATCATCTGCAAAGATTCTTCCCATCTGACTGCCACCATCCTGGGCCAACTCTGCTGTGTAGATGTTGAACAAGAGGGGAGAAAATGGTGACCCTTGAGGGAGCCTTGGTGTTATCTCCTGAGGGTTTGATATCCATGTGCCATATTTCATTGCCACTTTCCTTGATAGCATTGTACTGGCAATCTATCACACTAGGAATGGATCAGAGTTCATGTCCATCATCTAGTGTATTAGTTTCTCATAGTCTGTCCTCGTATATGCATCTTCCAGGTCCATTGCAGCTATGACAGTCTCCTGCACCTGAACTCCTTAAATGTCATACGCTATCACGGGACATTGATGGCTGTGTCCCTTCCTGGCCTATAGCTGCCATATCCATATGGGAGAAGTTTTGCATTTTCCAGTTCGCTGGATATCCTTCTCGCTACGACTTTTTCCTGGACCTTGCCATAAACAATCTGCATAGTTATTACCTGTAACCATTTAAGGCACCATGATCTTTCCCAAGTTTTTGTATGGGCCAAAAATCTGTGAAGCCATATCTCAGGGATCACTCCTGTTTGGATGCTCTTGTTCGTCAAAGAGGTGATTTCTCCTCTTATCAGAAAGATTCTTCAGATGACTGTACGACAGCCCGTATGGTCCTCCTGCGCTTTCCTTTGAGGGCATAATGACTTTTCTGACCTCTTCCCCTGTCAGGGGATATGGGTATTCACAGTCTGGGCAGCCTGCGATTTCCTTGACCTCTTTCCTGGCATCCAGGTTTCCTTAATTGGATTGTTGTGAGAATCTCTGTAAAAAGGCCTGACCTTTATCTACATCATTTATAAGTGCTCGTCCATCGCCATCCTTGATGTTCTTTGTGGCAGTTTTCTCCTTACGCTGGAGGATAAAATGATAATGTGTAAAATTCCTATGAAGCTTACCTTGAAAACAAAAATATCTTTCAAATCTGTTCCAAATTGCCACGTGTATTTGAGTTCAACATCAAAAAAACGATTCAGGCACACTCCATAATCATCTTTACCTGCAAATTTTCAAAATTTAAGCATGTCAACAAAGGAATGGTAATTGGTGGTGATACATTCAAATAATACATGCATATTTGACACTTTCAAAGTCAATGTCGATCGCTGCTTATTCCAAGTCACAAGAAGTTCATCACGAATCTCCTTGTCTATACTCAAAATAAGAGATCAAAACACAATTTTCTTAATTCAAAATGGGGGATGGGGTGGGAGAGAAGAAACTAAGTCTGGTGAAAGCAGGGACCAACTAATATTAACAGATAATGATTCTATCATCGGTATTTTGCTGCAACAGATAAATTTGAATTTGTGGGGTTGTTTCATCCTGTTAAAACTGCATTAGTTGTAGTATAATCCCCTCCCCCCCCACACACACACACACCACATATCTGACTACCTAAGGTCTGGATATTGAACCCGGAGATGGTTCTTTGGCTTTTCTAAACATAATGACCATAATTCTTCAGATCCATCACTTTGTTTCTTGATCACCAAGTCAACACAAGTTTCTTTTGCAAAGTAGTGACCCAAACAAAACATATCAACATTAAAAGAAAGCCCTCCTTTCAGCCTAAAACTAGACCTGGGTCTATGAAAAATTTGGGTTTGAGATAAACAATAGTCAAGATTTTGAATAGCGTACGTATATGTCATGCCATAGCTCACATTGTCCCACCTGAGTGGGGTAGGTGTGGGAGGCAAGACATTGAAAGACCCCGAGGTTTGTTTGTATTCTTCCTGTGAATTTGTCTTCTCCCGATGGTTCAGAATACAAGACAATTGCTTTCCTTGCTGGCACTTCTGTATACCACCTGAGTATGTGTTCAAAAAGACACCATCTTGTCTCCATGATTTGGATGGATATGGTTCTTACCTTGCATATATATAATAGAGCGATTTATTGGCTATAATTATGGGATGGTGATGGATGTTGAATACTCTGTGAAATTGTTTCCCATGCTGTGCATTTAGCAATTCTCCTTCACTGACTGTCAAGACCCATATACAGCATTGTAAATAAATATCTCTCCTAGTTCTTTATCCCCATCTTCAGATTCAAAATAGAATGTCCAATAGATCTGTGTCTGCAAAGACAACTCTAAACTTATGTACTCCAACTTTAAAAAGCTTTTCACTGTTGAACGCCTCTGAAATTTGTATACATGTAACTAAAACCCAACAGTTCATCTTTAAAACTCTTGATTCCATTTTTGAAATGTGTTCGACGTTGTTTTGTTTTGTAAATTCAAAGAAATGTCTTGTGAAACGGAGGCTTAATTAGAAGAGTATTTATATTGATTAACCCCATAATAAAAGCAGTGCATGTATTAGGATTGCTCTGCTCCTGTTTTCTTCCTTTTCTTTTTTGGTTTTAGAATTGTAGTCAACTTTCTTTTTCTAAGTCACCCATTCAAATCTCTTGCGAAACAGAAACTTGATAAGAAGTATATTTACATTGAATGGTATCATCATGAAAGAAGTACATGTGCATGTATCAAGATTACTTTGCTCTTGTTTTCTTCTTTGTCCTTTCAGAATTGGTTTTAGAATTGTAGTCCACTTTTTTTCTGAGTCACCTACACAATAATATATTCAAATTCATCTCTTGTGAAAGCGTAGCTTGACAAGAAGTATATCTACACTGAATGGCCTCATCATAAAAGAAGTAGGCTATATGTATTTACATAAAATCAGAGTGGATTTATTTAACCTCAGAGATGAGAACACAGATCCTTATGTGTTGTTGCTCTGAGCCCTGCATTCAACGTTGCAGATAACATTGATGGTCAAAATATTTCATGGGTGATACAAGTGTATCACTGACACAAAGTTGTATAGTTATTATTATTATACTACTACTAGCTGGTATATACGGCCTTGCCCGAGGTCAAAATCTAGGAGAATCTTATGCACATCATAAACAATAATCATGTCCTCTTAGACTTGATGAATCTAATGTAAT
>JAOWAY010424580.1:0-14071 GCA_028565895.1 Goniobranchus geometricus | reverse complement strand
AAAAACACAAAAAAAAACCTAAGCTGGAATGGGTAAAATCCTTATAATCCTGGAACAATAAAAGCTATCACATCAAAATTTGGCACACTTATAATTCAGCGTAGGGGACAAATTATCAGAAAGATTTCTAAGATATTTATAGAAAACTTTTCAAATTATGAAGTTTCATAAAGACAAACCATTTTCATGAATAAACTTATGCAAAGTTGAGTTTAAACTAGGAAAAGGCAAAAAAGACATCAAATGATCTGTGAGTATCCTCCTGGAGCACGCAAAAAATTGAAATATTACAATTTATCAGAGAGATTACCGATTAATATAAAAAGAAATTGTTTAAGATATCGTCTGAGAAGGTTTCTTTTGAATAACCTCTCCCACAGTTGACGCATGCATGAACTGATCAATGAAAGCTCTTGACAACTCGCAATAGAGTTTCGTGTTCTCTTTCGTCTCATCTTTGATACAGAATTTTAGTTTTTCTACCATCCTGATGATGGTTATTGCCTTGTAAATCCAATCAAGAAACCCAATAGAAAGAAATTCAGCAGAATTAGATTTCAAGAATTTTGGTGACCATTTAAAGGAATAATGAATCAATGGCAGAAACAGTTCTGTAGAAAAGTAAGGGTGCTTTATAAGTATGGGGCACTATTGATATTTTTCAATAATAAATCAGTAAATCATCTGATAACTTGCAATATTTTCATTGTTATTAGTGAAATAATCCAGCTGAAGGTTCTTAACTGACATGAAGTCTTTTTTTGTATTTTCTTACTTGAAACAACTTTTAATGAGAATGAATTTCATTTTTAAAACTTTATAATTTTAAAAGATTTCAGGATAATTCATCCCTTTACCTGAATTTGAAATGTGCCAAAGTTTGATTTGATTGCTGTGTTGTTAAAGTTATAAAGATTTTGCCCATTCTGGTTTTTTTTTACTTTTTTGTTGGTTTTTTTTTGTTGTTTTGGTTTTTTGTTGTTGTTGCTTTTTGGACATCCTGTACTAAAATTTGTATGAAAATAAACATGAACAAATTGACACATGCTTTTTTCATTGAATAGAAAATTTATGGCAAATGTTCAGTTAAGGATTCAGATATAGAGATATAAAAGATTTAAAAAAAGCTTGAAAGCATTATAGTTCACTTGACAGCCATCCCCATGGACGGCATGATGAGTTTTTTTTGTATCGGAGAGAGAGGAGTGATTACTTTCCTCAAACAATACTTTGTGGATTGTCCTTAATATTAAAATGTAAATTAAAAAAAGGAAGTGTGGTTTCATATATTCTCTATATTCCTCAATTTCCATGCTTTAGGGAACCATCACTGAAGTCCTATCAAATGGTGTATTGGTTATGCTGTCACGAAGAGTTCACTCGTTCATCTCTAGCATCCATTTGGCAGATGTGCCCATTAAACACCCAGAAAAGAAATTTGAAGAGGGAATGAAACTGAAATGCAGGGTAAAAGAAGGAGTGTCTGTTTCTTGTTCTCAGATTTTCCATTGCTGTGTTAATTTTTTATTGTTGATTTTTAAAGCTTCTACTGTTTGTTTCATTTCTTAATGTTGGCAAAATGAAACATATTTTGTTTGTATATGAATGTAAATGATGACATGACAAAGCAAGAAATGAATAAAGGCAGTTCTGTATTTGTGATTTGTAAATAAATGCCTCATTTTTGATTAACAGGTGAACTGGAAACCATTATTCATCTTTCTACTCGTCACAGTTGTTGAGATGTTGTAAGAGAATCTCTGTGTATGTCATGCCATGGAGTGAATAGTGAAAGAATTTGATCACAGTTATAGAGGCACCTGGAGTTTTTTAAGTTCTGGCTGTTTAAGGTCAACCTGGAACTTCAGGAAGGACTCTTTGCACTTATTTTAACACAGTGCTTATGTGTTAAATTGTGGGCCATTTCTGCTGCACACCCCACACATAGACCAGAAAAGCTGCCAAAGAAACCAGAGATAAAAACTAGCTGTGTTGGCCTTGTCTTAACTTTAGTTTTTTTACATTGTTCTGTCTTGTTGGTAAAAATGAGACCGCAAAGGAATTTAATGTATAACATCAGGAAAAGACAAATGCAATGTTTGGGCATGTTATCTGGAGATGAGATGAAATTAAAAAATTGATAGTAGCAGATATGATATATGATAGAAGGAAAGCATGCTCATGGTAGGCAAAAAATGATGAACATAACGAGTTTACGAGAGGCCAAGAGTGTTAGTCCACAGAATGTTTCATTTATTTGTGGTGTCAAGTGGAGACAACTGAACAGCAAGGTGCTGTATGGTGCAGGCTACTGAAGATGATGATGAGATGAAAATTACGTAATTATTCCTGGATTGGATGAATTTTATCAGACAATTGTTTGAGAAAATGAACATATCAAATATTACGAAAATAGGAGAATGAATAGCGATGGTGAGTTTGTATTATATTTCTATTGTTCAACGGGGATTTTCCGAGTGGATGTGTGTTTATAAAATTGTTTATCTTTCTTGATTATTCTAACCAGGCAATGAAGGTGGATGTCAGAAGATCGAAAGTGTTTTTGACTCACAAGAAAAGTCTTTTGAAATCAAAGTATCCTATGATTACGGATTACAGTGATCTCCGACCTCGTATGGAGGTGGAGGGAGTCATTTCTTTGATAGGTGAAAAAGCGTTGCATGTTAATTTCTTCAACAATGTCCGGGTAAGTTTATTAAACTTTATTCCCAATTTTATTATGTACAAGCATCAATAAGGCACGATCCTAGCCCCCGAGTAAAGTGAATTAAAACTAGAGACTGAAGGGGAGTGGTCGAATTAAAGTGTGATGGAAGAAACTATTTTCATTAAAAACAAAAACCGACTGAAAGACAAAACCAAAACCGTTGGTGCACCCTTGAAGGTATTTCAAAAACATCTGCCAGATATGGTGGTCGTAGGTGGTGTGGATAAAAAGCCTTGAGCATTCCAATGTTGACCTAATCTCAGTTTATGTAATAGATTCGTTTATCACATTTTTCATGATGCTCTAAAAGTTGATACTCAGTGGCTGTTTTTATTGAGGTTGATACTTCGCTTTTGATTCATTTGATCGTTTTCTGTGGAAACTCTTATAAATTTTCTTTAAATTTTAGTAAGGAACTTGGGACAGGTCAGTAATGAAGGTACTGTTTTGTGATTGGTTAGTCTTTAATTTTCATTCTTTTCATTCTTTCTCACTTTTTTTATTTGTCAAATAGTCCTACCTTAAGAGGGCGCTAAAGGAATTACAGAAATGCACATTTCATCCCCCATGTCTTCATGTAGTCATATCTGCTAGTAGAAACTTTCTTCCCTCGTGCATATTATTGTTCCTGCTCATTTTTTAAATAATACTGCATAACCAATTAAAGACACAAACATAGTGTAATTCACTGAATTATTATAATTTTCTCTGGGATCAATAATGGACATCTACTATATCTTATTCATGTATTTGACAGGGCTATGTTTTATGTAAAGACATGAGCACAGAAAAGGTCGAGGATCCCTCTGCTCTTTTCTACCTTGGACAAGTTGTTCGATGTCGTGTAGTTTATATCAATACTGAGGAGAAGAGGTTGAAGCTGTCATTTAATGTGAGTCTGTCTGCTTTGAAATAAGTTCTGTCGTTTTCTTCTACAATTTGATAATTAGACTTAGATTATGTCATCGTTTTATCATGTTAATATTTGAGCTTTTGCACCATGCTTCATTTTTTTTTCCCATTAAAACAAAATTGCAGTTAGAAACAACATTGTGACTTTTACTATGATGCAAGTTTTTAATGTTGATTCAAGTAATTTTGTTGTTAGGTATGATATGCAAACGAAGATAAAAATGATCTGTTAAACTACGTTAGCACAATTTTTCCATTGTTAAAAGAATAGAAGTCCAGAATTATATTTTAGAAAAAGAAAAAGATTTACTTTAACTAGGAATCAAAATTTTGGGTGGATGTTGGAAGCTGAATTTTGTTTCTGCCCTCTTTCAGCTTGGGGTGACAAAGCCAGACAAAAAAGATGATGAAGACAAGAAACAAGACAGTGAGAAAAAAGAGTTGATCAAACAGAGTTTCTGTGCTGGAATGGTAAATGTTTTTACACTACTGACAGCCACACCCCTTTTTTTTTCTACCTTATACAAGTTTGCTGCATAGCATTTTTTTGTTCATTTTTATTGTCTTGCTGTTTTTTAACAAAACAATTGGTTAAGCTTTGTTTTTATTTTGATTTGTTTTGTTGGTTTGTTGTGTTTCCTTAGGAGATCCATTTTTGATGCACTGTAAGTATTTATGAGTCCCAATTTTGATCACTTTGACAGTCTAACAATTTGTTATGTACACCCATTCAAATAAATTTTCTGCTCTGCCTACGTATACTAACACTCACTCTTAGAATTTTAATTCAATGAAATTGTTTTCATGTTAATTGCTCTTCTTGCAATATTTCATGGCAGATCTTTCAAGCCAAGATTATGCGTGTTGAGAAGGAGGCCTTTCGGGTATCGCTTTTGCCGGACAGAATACCTGCCCTGCTTCCTTTTTGCCATCTGTCAGATTACCATGAGTTGCAGGAGCTGTGGAAGTTGTGCCTGAAACCAGGCTATGTTGTCAATGAAGTGACATTCTTCAGTAGTAGAATGGGAACTGTATCCTTTTGCATAATAGTTTTCAAATAGTCTTTCTGCCTTGCTGATAACATTTTGCCACTTCTTATTTGTCAATGCATGATACATTTGGTTACAATTCACTTTAACTAAAGCTTAGATTGTCACGATGAAGGAATCCTTCTTGCAAGCAGTGTCTGAAAATCAGTTTGCCAAAACATTTGAGAATCTTGAGGTAAGTTACGTTAGCATGGGGATATTGTTCCTTTATGTGATTAAATAAAGGATTCTTGGAAGTGGATTTTTCCAACATCAGACTGTTTTTATTTGAAGTACCATTGCACTGTAAGCTAAAGGAAGCGGCATTGAGCCCCACTTTGGCACTGCCAGTGTTTTCCTCAGGCAAGATAATTTTATCCCTATTGCTTTGGGGCTTGATGCTAGGTTTCCTTTTAGTCTCTCTTTGAAAGAAACAAAAAGAAACATTTTCCTGGTGGACATTAAAGTGTCTTTATTCATTTTATTTTGTTTCATTAAAGTCTTACCTTCTTTTTGGTTTTGTTTGTTAATAACATTGTTAAGTATATTCTTATGTAAAGGTGTTTGTAATTCTAGTTTTTTCCAGTAGCAGTGAAATAAATCACATAAGTATTTTGGTCTGAAATGAGCAACTGGACAATTTAAAGATGGGCATTTGAAAAATAATCGTCCTAAAAACAGGTTTATCCTTGTATTTTATATCCACAGAATGGCATGTTGCTTCCAGGTGTTATCAAGAATCACCAGGACTATGGAGTCTTTTTGGAGCTTGCAGGTGGATTCATAGGCTTGTGTCCTTTAAAGGTAAATAATTGCTTAGTATCTGCTATATTGTTATTATTGATAAGTTTCAGGTTACTCTCAGACAGCTTCCTCAAAAGTGGGAGGTAACGGGTTCAGACCCAGACTGGGTCATGGTCAACACTTTTAAAACTGACAATTTAGTAACTGTCTCGCTTGGTGCTCAGCCTCACAAGAACACTACTAAGTCTGGTTAGTCCACTGTCAGTATACTGCGTCCGGGTGGGTCATTTGAGTTGTGCTATACCTTGTGCATACTTGCCGTTTATCCTGATTTTATTTGAATATCCCAATTTTTTGTCGATTTATCGTGAAATCCAGATCAACAAAGGCGAGTCTGGATCGAGATGTGCCTCTGATGCACTCCTATCACCAGAGTCGATCTTTGTTTACGTTACCATGAGAGTAGTCATAGCTGTCTAGATCTAGAGGTAGCAAAAATCAAACGATCCATCTGATAGGCTTTTAACTGAAACTAGGCTCTATAAAATTCTGAATTGAATAAGCATCGTCCAGAATCTGAATTCTAGATATAGATTTTGAGTTTTGCGAGGTACCGTGTCATGGGCCAGGTCGAGATCTAGATATGTAGATTTAGATTTAATTGACTGATAATTTGAAACATAGATCAACAATATAATCTTGATCTAGATGTCTAGATCTAATGAAATTATTGAAATGGACCAAAATTCTAATCTACTATAATTATTTTAATCAAGGCCTAATGCTTGCACGATTTCGTCCACTGTGCACAGTGTAATCATAAACTAACTGTGATTGTTGAATGATAGCTAGGGTCAGTAGGGTCAAGAGCTTCTGAATCCAGATTGACAATAGATCTAAGTAGACTGGTTGACTTGAAACTTGATTTTAAAAATCTGGCTTCGCGGCTGCTAATCCTGATTTTTTCTCCAAGATCCTGGTTTTTTTCTAGTTAGATCCTGATTTTTTTTACATATCCAGTGGCAAGTATGCTTATGGCTAATGTGTGGCAGCACAGAAACATTTCAAAATCATGCCCATTGCTGAGGTAACCTACGATGTTGAAAAGTGACATTGAATTCACAAAATAAGTGACTGGCTCTCAGAAAGAGGGGATCCAAGACAAAAACATAGCACACTATGGCAGACAGGCGACAGGTCTAACTTGCTTTGACAGCATGTCTGCCCTGTACGGCCGATAATGTTAACATTATTTTTATTGTGCTTCATCGTAAGGGAAACGCCGAGCAAATGCAGTGGCCTACAGAATGATCCTTTATTTAGTGCTTGCTTCCCTTGGACCATGATTTGTGCACTTATCCTGTTTTTCTTACCTTAGCAATTGAGCATGACAATGGCGACTTGATGTGGGTAGAGGAAGAGTTTGAGTTAGTGATGGAGGAGGGTTCAGATGATGAAGAATATATTATATTCTTCCTTTCAGTGATGAAGAGGATTACTTGGATCAGAGAAAAGTACAAAGTTTGAATTTTTTATTTATGAAAACCAATTGTCTCTATCATATATTATATTGGAAGAAAATGCTGATTTTCTTTAAATAGGCAAAAATGGTGTGGTAACCATGTCAGACAAGGCCAAAATCATACACCTTCAATGAGTTAAAGGGTTGATGAAGGTAAAAGAATAGTATGTAAATTTTATTTAATGGAATCTTTTTAAACATTTTTTCGTCAAAACAAGTCGCCAAAAATGTGTCTGTCCCCTTTCATTATACTGTCATTGTTGAAGTTTCAATGACAGGGTGCTGCTGCTTTGATGCAATGCGGGAGTAGCTAGAGTTTGTGATCTTTCCTGGTGGCTTTGCTACTTCCCAGTTTCACTGAAGCATGAAGGCAATACAGCCATTCTTCCTTTGAAGAAATTTGATTGTTTTTTTTCCCCAGACTCTTACAGATTTGCAGCCTAACAATTTGTTGGATGTTCTCCCGCCAGGCCAGACTGTGATAACTCGCATCACCAAGGTTGACAAGGAAAAGAGCCGCTTTCTTGGTAGTCTCCGCAGTCAAGAGTGCTTTGAAGGGGGGCTGCAATCATCTTTGAAATATCTTGACACTTTTTTAACCTCACGGTCACAAATTATGGAGAGCCTTTTTGAATCAGATGGTAAAGAGAGCAAACAAACAATATTGTTGATAGATGAGTTGCGATTAGTATGGATATTTTTATGACCCTTTATATTTTACCAGATATTGAATATTTCATTTACTGTACTTATTTGCTTCTGTCCATAGTGATAAAAAAGGGCCACAACTACTCCCTCCCTAATGCTGATGTCATGTCGATATGTTTGAGCGCACAATAGAATCGTAATTGATTGGATTTTTCTCTTTGGATATAGCTTTTCAGTTCCGTGGGTGAAAATTCTTATGCCAAATGTCAGACCACATTACTGTGGAAGCTTATCTGCATTCTCTCTTTCTTCACTAAACCTGAATGATAGACTGTTGACAGTGATTGATTTAGAATTTATGGGCAGGGATTTTTTGGGGTAAAGCTTCTTTAATGTTTGCTTTAAATTTTAAAAATGTTCTTTCCAATCTGTCGCCTCTAATGCCATTTGGCCTTTGCAGGACTGGATTACTTGATGTGTCCTGACACTTTGTATGTATTTCCAGAGATGTTTGACTCCTTCTGTTCCTCTATTTAATTCTCTCACAATTTTGCTTACAGATCAGATGAATCCATTCAGAGAATTGCATGTTGGTTCAGTCATTGAGGTGTCTGTCACTTCTTCTCACAAGAAAGGAGTTCTGTGTGATGTTGATAAAGGATTGAAAGCTCTTGCAACCCACAGACATTATGGAGGTAGGGGATATGTTCTCCTCCTTATCGCATTATACAGTCGATGGAGCTTAATTGCAACTTGGTCAATCACAATTTCCACTTTATTGCAGCTTTTGCTGAGAAACTTAATTGATTCAATATAAAAGTTACCAGTTAATTGCAAAACACTTCAGATAATTGCAACTCTGAGGGCTATAGGGGATGAGAAAATGATTTAATACAAAAAGTGAGTCTTAGTAACTAATTTGGAAACTAAAAAAATAATCAAGAAAGCTTAGAGAGAGGGAAGGAGGGTGAACAGAAATACAGAGAGAGCTGATGAAATGTGAATTTGGGAGAAACACAGAGAGAGCTGCTGTAATAAGGTGAATTTGGGTGAAACGCATAGAGAGCTGATGCAATATGGTGAATTTGGGGTTAGAATGAAGAGTGGCATGGGAAGGAAGAAACTGGATTATGTTGCAAGTGTAAAATTGTGTGCCATTTTCTCCTTTTCATGAGTTGTTTTGATTCTTGTGACTTCGCTAATTTTCTCTTTAATTATCATTCATTGAGAATACGAAGCAGTGCTTCCTTTGAAGGACTTTTAACAGTGAGGAAAAATGAAATTTGAAATTTAAAGTTAAACTGCTCTATAAAATTATTTAAGGTATCATCTTATTTTGCCATAAGTGTTTCTGAATTATTTATTTCTTAATTATTTTATATTGTTTAAAAATCATCTGGAAGTACAATTCCTTGTTGTTTCGTGTCATAGCTCTGTGAAAGCAAACTTCCCTTTTGGATGAATAAAGCTCTCTTATTCCTTATTTGTGCCCTTAGCTAACAATCATAGAAAGAGATAAGATTAGAAATGCTCATTTACTATGGTCAGTTTCTCCAGTTTCAAACCTTGTCTTTTCACCTAGTTACTAAGCCGATTGTAGGGCAAAAATATGCAGCCGTTGTCCTTTGTGTGGATGCATTAGCCCCTTGTCTGGAAGTTTCTCTTGATCCAAAACTTGTGAAAGCTGTCAAGTCCCGAAAGGAGAATTCCAAGACCAAGGTGATTTTTCTATTTAAAATTGTTAGTTCAATAATAGATATTGATTTTTTTTCACCTTCATTTAGATCTGTCTAAATTTTTAAGTGATAAACATTGTCTTCATACGGTAAAATTTGTCGCATTTATTCATAAGCAGTTTTCCACGTTCTTTGAATTCATTTATCTTTGTATGCGGCATTTGGAAAAGTTAAGAAGAGACATAAGTTCAAAAGTTAAATACTTAAACTTATGTTTTCTTAGCGTTTCAATAAGATTTTGACCATTCTGATATTAAAGCAGGTTTACCCTCTTTTGTATTTGTTTTCGTCTACTTGTGTCATAAAAAAAAGTCCTTTGTTTCCTTTTCAAAGCTGAAAGTTGGCCAAGTGTTGAAGGGTGATTTACAGTTGATAAAAGCAGACTATCTGTTGATGAGTTTACGGGCTCATGGAGCAGGGGCCTTCATCCATGTGCCCACCAAAAAGGTAAAAAGCCAGTTTCCTTGACCTGTTCTTCACATGAACAACTGCTTTTATTTTTGTTACGCAGTGGAGGCTAGGAAGCGATCGGCATCCTGGTCCATCGGAACTTTAAGTTTTTATTTGAAAAAGATATTAAAAATCTTTGAGGAAAAGAGGAAGGAGATTGATGTAGTATGGAGTATAAATGAAATTGTCTTGAAAAGTAAAGAAAATGGTTGTTTATTTGTATGTTTAGTTGCTGAATTTCGCTCAAAATGACTGTTGTTCTACTGTTTTAAATGCCTTATTTTAAGTTTCTTCCTCTTTATCCATGTAGAGAGAGAGACATGGTGTTAAATGCGTGAAATGGCAAAATAGATTTTTACCATGTAAAATGTCCTGACATCAGTGCGAGCTCACTCATTTAAAAGATAATATTGAAGAAAGCTTGTTTACTTTTTTATTTGTCACTTTTCTGTCCCTAACAGATTATTAACGATGTCTATGGCACACCTGCATACAAAGAAGGAATGTATTCAGAAGTGGTCGTCAAAGAGTATGGCTTTTTTTCTTGTTTTTTCTTGTTGTTTGTTTGTTCTTTGGTTTGGTCCTACTTTAAGTAGTCACAGTGGCACACTGGATAATGGGTCCAGCTTGCAACCATAAAGTCACTGGTTTGATTCTTGGGAAGAGCATGGTGATTTAACCCCTGGGCAAGGTTATTTGCACTCATTGCCTCCATTTCAAGGGGCTATTCCTACTGCTGATGCTCGGTTTTGGTTAAAAACTTACCGACCAATTTCCCTCCGAGTTGAATAGAGCGGAATATTTTTATATGTTTGTTAGGGCCAACAATGGCGTAAAGTCATCATGGTTAGTTTTTTCTTTGCTTTCTGTAGGATGCCACTTTTTATGACAAATAATAGGTTTCTGCTTTTGCTTTTTTACTAACCGCCATTTCCCCCCTCCCCCCATTCATGGCTTCAAGGAAATAAAAAATATTGCATGGATAGATTGAAACAGAGATCTGTCTGCCATCTTGTTTTCCTCATTTTGCTTACCCGTGTTTCATCTCACTTGTAATCCGGTAACATGACTAATAATGGTAGTATCTATTTTTCACTCTTCTTTTGATGAATTGAGTGTAGGTTTAGATATGAAGATCTATTTGGATTTTCTAGATCTGTTGCCGGGTAAGATAGTAAATGTATTTCAAGAAATGCACTTGGTTGTTTCCTTGTCTTGCCTGATCTGAACACAGCTCATTAGATCCTGTCCTTTGTTGTTTTTTTTTACTTTCTTTCTATCTCTTTTAATAGGTTTTTTATGTTTATTGCTTTTGACTCATATCGGGCAATTCCAGTGTGTGTATGTTCCCTCTGCTATTTAGGAATTTGAGGAATTTCTATATTATATTAACTCTACCTTCAAGTTAGTTTTAACATTCTTTTTACCGTTTAAGTTCAGCGCTGAATGTTAGTGGTATATGAGAGCTAGGTACAATTTCATTTGTTCCTAAGCCTGACGAGAAAAAAAAATTGTTTAGCCTTTTTGTATCCCCTTTATTTTTATTATTAATTTTTGGCTTATGCATCACCTTTTTTTTTCTTCTTTTTTATTGCAGGATTAAGAAGGAATTTGTTATTGGTGTTTTGAAAATGAATGATCCTGTCGTAAACAAGAAAGAGAAAACAACCTTCAAGAAGTCACCGAGTCATAACTTGAAAATTGGTGCCGTTTTACAGGCAAAGTATGTCTATTTAACCCAAAAAAATTTTTGTCTGTAGTAGTTTATTGTTTCCCCTTTCTATGTCAAAAAGATTTATGTTTTCTTATGATACATGACTTCACTATTCAGTTCCAAATTTGTTTTCATGGAAGGGAGGTTGCAATATAAATTGTTTATATATAATGGACCCAAAACTTGTGCTTGTTTATTACTTTAAAAAAATTAATCCCTAAACAGTACAACTTTTCTCTTTTAGGGTGAAGAATGTGCACCAACTACAAATGAACATAGTCACCGATTCTGGCATACAAGGACGTGTTCATATAACAGAAGCATCAGATCATCCTGTTGAGGTTTGTAGAAAATTAGTTGTTTGAATAAGATCCTAATGATCAACTTTTGAATCATATTTGATCATTTGTAATGAAGTGCTTTCATGAAGGCCTCATGGTACAGTCAATGTCAAGCTAACAAAGTATCACAAATAATATACTTGTTCATGGCTGACAAGTTGGCACCTGTTCACTGGTAATAAACTTACAACATCAGTTTAAAGTGTGCATTTAAATCAGTTCAAAGTACTTGTGTGAGAAAGATATTTAATGAACAGGTATTTTGTGGTCTCAGTGGATAGTGCGTTGGGCTTGCAGCCAAAAGGTTGTAGGTTTGATTCCCAGTATGGACAGTATGATTTAACCCTTGAGCAAGCTTGTTAACACAAATTGCCACTTTTTCGTGGCACTTATCTTACAGCTCATGGTCGGTTTTGGGTAAAAGACTAAAGACAAATTTCCTTTGGGGATGATTATGGTGATATTTATTCATCTATTATTTGAGTTGCTTCACAGGGTTTGGTTTGCCAAGGCAGTTGGTAATGACTGTTTGTTGTCAACTCCTAAGATGTCAGGAAAAAAAAAAATCTGTCATTGTTGTTGCACCTTGCAGTTTTTCCTCTATACTCATTCAGACTAAAGAAATTCTGGTAAGACGTGACTGATAATGTCGGTAAAATTTTGTTTCCATTTCTACAGGGTAAACATCCTCTTCACCGATATCAACCCAATGATTCTGTAAAGGTCAAGGTTATAGGTCTCCGTGATGTCTCGACACAAAGGTAGAGCCATTTTATCCTTGCTGATATTTTTATATTTTTTGTTTTGGGTTGAAATCTAAAAGATTGATTTTAAAAAAGTTACCATTCTATTCAACCCCGTAGAAGCGGTGCCACAAATGAAGCAATAAGTGTTAATAACCTTGTATAAAGGTTAAATCATAATGCCTTTGTCAGGAACAAAACCCACAACCTTTTAGTTGTGAGTCCAATGCACTTTCCACTGTGACCATGAAACCTATTGGATGGTAACGGTGAATGGTGACAGGATGCTAAAAGTGAAATGTAATTGGATAGTAAAGAAATACTTGCCGTATAAATACACTGGGGTCGGGTACAAACCTACCGGTGCCCTTGACTTGATAGGTATGGGTGCAAGTTTGTCAGTGATCGGCATATGACGGCCATTTCAGATGGCAAGACTTGCTTCAATAGCTTGTGGCCGCCCCATGGGGCTTTAGCTCCAGGTCTATGTGTGTGTGTGTTTGAGAGAAAGTATAGGTGTGACACAACAATACGAAAGTGTGGACCTGTGGTGATTTGCAGCTGAAGCAAAATGTAACTAAAATGTGTTTAATATCTCTAGTTAATAAGACTATTGTATGGTACAGGCCTTTAGTATAGGAATGTAAGCTGCTAGTAGTAAGATACCCACTTGCACAGCACAGGAAAGGACTTGGAAAAAACTTGTTATTACTACGTGATTGTCCGGGTGAGAGACAGACAGACAGACTGGAAGAGGGAGGGGAGCTTGGTCACTGGTTGCCTATGGCTATAGGGTAACGTCCTTTTGCCTGGTTTGTCCTTGTATTCATTAAATTTATTAATTTTTAATTTTTTCATTTCTCTATCATAAGTGCATGGCTTTAAGACATTGTGATGGATTTTGCGGAAATCTGAACACAATCTAGATGTTTATGTACTGATACATGTACTTAGGCTATAAATGTTGGGTCAAGATGCCATAAAAAAGGTCCTTATTTTTTTCTGAAATGATCCTTAAAAAGTCCTTATATTTGAGTTCATGATGAGAGCTGAGAGTGGGAACCATGTGTTATGTAGTGGGATGATGTAGGTGAAAATTAATGGGATGGTCGAGAAGATTTCGAAAAGAACTTAAAATGTCACTTTAAAGACAACATGCCAGCTTAAGTTTTCCAAGTGTAATAAGATATTCATGACGTAATTACCCAGCGTATCTGAAGGCTTATGAGACTAAGACTAAAATTGTTGGACTGTCAAGGTGAAATGTATGGGATGGTAAATGTGAATTGTAATCGGATGATAAAGATGAAATATGTGGGATGATAAAGGTTAATTAAAATGGGATGGCAAAGGTGAATTGCAATGGGGTGGTGAAGGTGAAATGTAATGGGATGGTAATGGTGAATTGTTAGGTTATTAATGTAGGCCAATCGACACAAGCAAAACCAATGATATTAGTAAAGATATGTTTGAAGTGCAGGACAGTGGACCGGAAACGCAACAGG
>JAOWAY010424469.1:0-14072 GCA_028565895.1 Goniobranchus geometricus | reverse complement strand
TAACTAAACTATAACAAATTGTAGTGTGTATCCAGGGAGTATTATTGATAAAATTTGTTTATTCTTAGGGTTTCCCTCAGAGGTACAGTGAAGAGTCTTCTGAGCACACAGAAGATCTGTGCGCTTGTATGTGTTTGTGCTTTTGTTTCTTCTTCTTCTTCTTCTTCTTCTTTGTCTTATCATTATTATTTCTGTCCCACGTGGCAGCTTGGCTGTGGGGTCAAAGTGTTGGACTTGTAATAGCGAGGTTATGAATTCGAAAGCGGGCTTCAACATGGTACTCTTTTGTCCTTGGAAAAGGATATTTACATCCATTTCCTCACCTCACTGAGGTGTTTTTGAGTACCTGACCATTGGCAGAGAAGGATCTTGTCAATATGCCGGAGCAAGTGCACCTGTAAAATGGCTGCATCTCTGTATATGTATATATATATATATATATACATATATATGCTCTCATTGCTGTCATTGGTATAAGCATGTTTTCTTTAAAAGCCACTTCCTTACATTTGAAAAGTGATTCCATAGCCAGCAAGATAAGATTTTATTTAATTTGTATAGCAGGTGATATCTTTATCCTTCCATACAATTTCTGCCTATATTACCTAAGTTCAATGACAATTATTTCATTTTTTTGCCTAGAGCTATGGGACAAAAGATTTTAAGTCTTGCATAAACAGAAATTATAAAAGAACAGTTGTATGAGGCTTCACTGATTATCTTATGCTACAATAAATTTAAAACCATTTGTTTGCAAGACCAATCAAAACCTGTTCATTCACTTCAAGAAATAAAAACACATGAGAGAGTCATTGAGCTGTAAGTTGAAATTTCATTGTGCTCCTATCTGACATATTGTTAACTACAACTGAGTTATCTTACAGTCAAACATATTCTTACACTACTAAAACTCTACTATTATTCACATGGCATATTCAATTTAATCAAATAAATGGAAACAATACCGATTGGATGGTTACAAACATTCTTAATAGCTTTCATTCAATATGACTCACTTAATGTCAGCTGGCTTGACGTAAATAGGGCAATGATAAGCCACAAAGAGAGGCAGATGGAAGACAGAATCAGGCTCTACAGAAGCAAGTAAGGAAAACTTCTCAGAGGAGGCCAGGTTGCGGGTGGCTTTAAACTTCTTTAAGTCTTCTGTTCGACAACAAATGTCTACTGGTAAAGTCAAATGGTTGTGGACCTGAAAATAGTGAATCATTTGATTAAAGATCCTCAAAAACTTTTTTTTTTTTTTAAAGCCCATCATAACCCTTAAAGCTTATAAAACCCAATTTTTATGAACATTTCAGAACAAGATCTTGTTTGTTGGTTTTTTTGGTACTTATAAACTAGTGCTTTTTCCTTTAAGATTAGATTTAGAGAAGTTGGAAACAATATCTTTTTAAGTTGATATCTTCTTCTTTTGGCTTATCCAAACTTTTTGAGGGTGACCATAGCAACTGACTTTATTTGCGGCATAGGTTTATTGCAAGGGTTTTATCCAGACCCCCTGTCTGAGCAGCCTAGCCTTGGGTTTGGAGAGTTCTCAAAGAAGAGGAAAGAAAGAGTGGTAGGAATTAATTTCGCCCAGGCAATGGCTTTCAACATGCTCTTATATGACTTTCAGCTGCATTGCAACTTGCATGAGACTTTTGAATTTTCATCGCCTTTCTCCAGTAGGATTTGACACTGAAATCCTACCCACAATAGGATTGACTTGACTTGACTTATGCACTTTTCACATCCTGGTCATCAGAGCAGGAGGCCTCTGCAGTTTCTAGGATTTTTTGAGTCAGATGATCCCGTGGTTTCTGTTCTGAGCAAGTGATCTAATGAGATCTTTTTTTGTTCCCAGTTATAATTTAGGGTCAAATTCAGAGAGCTGTTTGCTGATCACTTTTGGCAGAGTTGTTATTGACAAACCTTGAATTTTTTTACCAAATTAGGTGTAACATAAATCCATTGCTTTATTCGCTTATATTTACTCATGCCATCTCAAGATATTTCCAAAAGCCTGCCAACGACTCTCTGAAATAAAGACGGAGAGAGGCTTCTATTTGAATTTTTTGTTAAGTCACTTTTTGGAAATTTTCACTGAGTAGTATGTATTTAGAACGTTTCACAATTGTTCCCTGTGCAAAGCATCTAATTTGTAATCTCAGCTTTTGTTTATAGGATCAGGGAATAGGAAAAAATCTTTTAATCAAATTTTTCAGAAGTTGGCAACAACCCAATTGAACCTAGACCTTTTGACTCTTATGGTGTGCATCAAGCATTAGACCACAAAGCCACCAATAAGATGATACCAAAGGTAAATAAATACAAAGCTTTCAGCCTAATGCTTCTTACAATAAAATAGCTACAAATCCTCTGCTCAAATGTATATGATGTATTTTGTAGATTGCTAAGACTTCAAATCAGGCAAAAATGTTGAAAAAAAATAAAAAGGGGAACCTTGAGTGGTGAGAAGATCTGTATGGTTTTTTTCCCATGCCACATATCCACTTCCATCACAACTGAATATTTGACTCCATTCTGATAACAGAAGAGAAAATACACAAATTTTTGTATGCATGAAATTTTCTCAAACTAAAAATATTTCTATCTATCCCCTCATCAGTACATTCAAAAGTTATATAACAGTTTACTAACTTTCAGGGTCAAACAGCAATGGACCAAGTAAGTTTATGGTCTAATATGCACAAAAACTGTTTCATACACACATCTCAGCTTGTTTCGATGATCAAAATGTGATGCACACATGAAAGAAACAAAGAAGTCACTTAAATCTATAGTTGTATATGTAATAACTGTAGCCTTTAACGCAACCATCACTAATTCTGTTTTGTTTTGTTGCTTTTTAACAAGCTTGGACAGTTATACTCAAGTCTACTGAGTAAGTCGGAATATTACAAGAAGAAAACAACAATATGAAATAAATTTTGCCATCAAAAAGGCAATAGGCCTATGGCAATGAATTAATGTATCATGCCAATATAGTCCTAACAGGGTTAAAAAAAAATGTTCCCCTTCTTTGTTTGATATTTATACTAAAAGTGCACCGAGTGAAAATGGCGCCAAAAAGACTCCTCATCTTTCCATGGGAGTTCAGGTGAACCAACAATTTCATCAAAAGGTGCGACTGCCAAATCGGCTTCGTTGCAAGGATTGTTCAGCTGTCGAACAGATATTTCTTGTGCTCTTAAATCACCTGATCTGAACCCATGTGACTTTTTTCTTTGGAGATATCTAAAGGACAGCAGTTGTAGGGTGAATCCCCATACATTAAAGGAGATATATAAAAACTGAGGTTAAAAGGGTGACAGTATTGATTCCTGTGGAAATGTGCCCAGATGCCATTGGACATCTAAAACTAGGCCTTACACTTGCTGTGTGTCGTAATGGCAGTCATTACAAACATGTCTTGTAACAATGCTTCACCAAGGAAAAATTCTGAAACTTGAAACTTTTTCAGTAAATTCAATTTAAAATAACTAAAGGTGTTGTGAAATCATTGCTTTGAATAAAAAAAACAAACTGCAATGCTATTGACTTCATTGTTAAATCATTTTCATCTGAACTGCATATTTTTGTAATTTGGTGAATTTATTTTTAAAAATATTTTTTCAGGCTTTTTCATAGATAATAAGCATAAAGGTTACGTCTTTAACTAAAAAAAATGGCTTTTGACAGTGTTTTAACTCTGGCATGATTCCATTCAATGATTCCTTTTATATTGAATTTTTTAAGGATTCTGGTCATAAGGTATAAAATTATACCTTTTCTCCTGAGTGACTTTAATGTTAATGTTTTGTCTTGTTATGTTAAATTGTAATTTATTCACTTAAATATAAGGTTCAGGTCTTGGATGTGACAGGTAAGAAAAAAAATGAGAATGCACATGCTGCTGGGATGATATGTGTACAAAAGAAATAAATAAAAACCATTGTAAAATCCATGCTATTCAGATGGTATGGGTACGATGTAAAATATCTGTGGGTAAAATCATGTACACAAGCTACAACATGCTGGATTGATTTAGCATAACAATGAAGATGATTACAGGCATAAAAGTTGTTGAGTTTGCATCATGACAAAGGGTCAATCTAGTTTTAAATATATTTCAAAAAGAAAAAAAAAGAAAAAAAAAGGAACTGATGATTCTTTTCAAAGCAATTCCAACCAAGTGTCACCACTAGTTTTAAAGAAGGTAAAATTCTTTCAAATCTCTGGATACAATTGTTTCAAAAAATTCAATATTGGGAGAAAATTCACTATCTATCTATGAGAAAGCTCCAGGAAACTTCATTTTTCATACACTTGTCAAGAGCTTTAATCTTAAACTGAAGATATAAGTTACTTTCTGGAGGTCAATTATGGAGAGGGCTCTAACTTTGGGTATTACAATTTACTGCCAACAGAGAGAATGCAGTAAAGTATATAGAATGCTGTATAACTAGAAGGATACTTTGGTGGCTGTTGGGTCTGGCCCATGAGCATATGCCAAGCTAAGTGACCTGCATTGCTGTCTCTTGTGCTTCAGTGTGAGGTATTATTCTTGTTTACTTTTTAATGGGTCATTTTAAGCCATTGCTTGTCATACTGTTAGAATCTTACAGTAACTGGTGATAAATTACCAGAAAGTAAAAGAATGATACATATGATATCCTGAAAACGAAAACAATATTCATAAGAGAGTAGAAAAGATGGAATGATGTACATAATTTCAAAATTCCATTCTATTATGCTCAAAGAAAACCCCAGGAGTGAAGTCTTTTGGACTCAGGATTCCATTCCGAGGAGGTGATTGTGATCATTATCAAATGTTAAAGATGGTTACCAGCATTCCAACTCCATAATAGAATACCTAGGCTTGTGCTTAATCCAACAAACTGAATACTACATTGTCTTGTCTCAAGAGTGTGAAATTCACTCAAAGGTGTATTACTTTATGTTGCCGTTAAAGATATTCTTTACTGTTTGAGGCATTAATAATAAAAAAAGAGATGATATGTGTTTTGTATTGCACACACCTTCCACCAAGATTTTCTCAGGGATGCTTAAAAGTGGAACTAACTATAATACAGCACTAAGATAGGACCACTTTTCTGAAGAAGTAAAATATTCAAAATAAAAATCAGGCATGACAAAGTAATAAAGTGTGCTTACTATTGTCTTTTACTTTCAGTAGTGCCATTCACAGTCTACTACACCTTATTAACATTACCGGTAATTAAAACTACATGAAAATAAAAAGAAGGAGTTGAAAAATATGTCATTATATATTTACAAATTTATTTTCCATATTTACATGCACTGAAGTCAACTATTTCAAGGGGTATGCCATGACATTTATTCTAGATATCTAGGACAATAAGGCAGAAAAAGAAGAAAACGAAATATTTCGTAAATACCTTAGTAGTAATAGCTTGATAATAAGAATAGACACCTCAAGAAGGGAGGAAACTAGTGAGGGCACATACCCTTAGTTTTTTTCCACATATTATAAACCAATAGGTTTTCTATGAGGGGTAGTTAAACAGCCATATTTTTGCTTCAAATTTGTTTCAATTTGGAAGACACATAATTACAACCCTAATCTTGCCATCATATAGCTTTCTATTAAAATTCAAATTATAATGAGGTGGTGACATCATTTCAAAAGGGTTACCTTAATGGAAGCCTATCAAAAACAAGAGCTGTGATAGAATTTCTGACTTTGGAAGGAGAAACACCAGTAAATATCCAGAGACTCAGTGAACAAGACAATACTATTTTTAGAAAATTCAGACATTATGTTCCAACTTTTTCCACCCAAGCATTTATCACAGGCCAGGAGGAAAACTTGATCTGGTTGTTACTTATCGTTACACAATAAAGCCAAAACCTGGGCATCTTAACGGGCTTATGGCTGGCCGAGTTGTACTCTCTTTTACTGTTTTGGGACCAGATGTTCATTTCAACAAAGTGATGAGGAGTGTCAACACATGCCTATTTCAGTGACTGATGATAAGCATTTTGTTCACCTGTGATCAGGCCTCTCTGTAGGCCCTGTACTTGAGCCCTGAGAGACCTATGTGTCAAATTTTCCATGTCCTGTACACTACATGAGCCGAAGTAATGTATTAATCCCTCTCCCTGGTTGAAACTAAAGAAGGAATACTGATCAATGAAAATCAGTCTTTCAGTGACTAGAAATTTGGACGTGATAAATAATTTGTATCATACATTGACTGGGTTCTTAAGTGACATATTTGTAAATGGGCGGGTTCTTAGTGGGTAACTTTATGTAGAGAACATTTAGTTTCACCAAAGAAGCGGTTTCTAAGGTGAATAGGGCACTTAGGCAGAGAGCTCTTGGCTAGTAACAACAGTACATGGTTCTTTCAAGTCTATTAATGCCTCTACAGCTAGTGCTTGTATCCAATTTCTGGGCCATTGAACTGAACCATTGATATCTAATTCATCATATTCTCCACAAGTTGCTCCTCTTTTACAGGATTACTCACTACCACAGCTAGTAGCTCTTTTACACTATGGTAGTTTGCAAACATTCATGTAGAGGCCTGATGTTAAGTTTCCTCTCAGTCTTCCTTTGAGAGAATCCGAAAGAAAAACAGTCCAACAGACATTAAAGGCTTTTACAAAAAAAAATCATTTTATTTTATTTTATTTTATTTTATCTATTCAGAGTGTCACCCAAAAATAACTTGACATTGGACCCAACAATGCTCGGATTTGAACCACAGGCTTTTGATCTGTACTCCAGTGCCCAAACCATTAGGCTACTCAGACAAAAACTCAACACATATTTCACATATTGCAAATGGTTGTGTTGTTAAAAAGAAGACATCAGTACAATATGTGACCTGTTATAACTATTCACTATTTACAACATCAAAAGCTGAATCTTCTAAAGGTGGAAAAAGTATCTTTACAGTAATTGAGGGTTAAGACAACAAATAAAGACATTCCTTCATGTCACGTAAATAAAATAAAATAAAGCACATCTTTAAAAAAGGACAACCAGAAAAAAACAAAACAAAACAAAAAAAAAACACAAAAAGAAGACAAAACTAAACCACCACTTGCATAAAAAATTTCCCAAAATGATAAAACAATCAAACAAACTACAAAACTCAAAAGATCAAAACATTCATATCTACAACACCAAACTAGCTAGTTTCACAGACCTCCAATTCCATCTCGTCAGACTAAAAATGTGAACGAAAGGATAACAAATTTCAATGAAAATGCTGAGTAAATGATAGCATACATACTTGTTCTAAAACAATTTCAATGCCTCAATTTTTATTTTGTAATTTACAGGGAAACTATATCTGAATCCATCAATATTTTCCATGGTGTGATTAGAAAAAAAGTATACACAAATGCCTGTCAACGTTTGATTGACAGAAAAATATTGCAGACTTAAGTGTCAGGATGAGCATTTGATAATAAAGTGTTGTTTGTTTTATGATGATAAAAAGATTTAATGCATGACCTCTATTCCAATGACAAAGATTGATAGAGAAGACATTTGCCTATACTATTTGTACAATATTAGTTTTACAATAATAATCCATGAGAATGTCACCAATAACATATCTCTATCCCATCATCATTAAGATATCTAGTTGAAAATATCAGTATCATAGGTTAAAAAAATGATGCAACACTGATATTTGTAGAAATTCAATTCCATATTTCCATCAAAAAAGCCTTTTGAGATAGTCAAAGATTAACTTAAGATCCGTAAATAAAAGGTTAATGAATATAATAATAAAGTGAAAGCCATAAGGACTAAAAATTAATTTTAGAACATTCTTAAAAGTACGCCTTGGAGACTAATGGAGGCCTTTATGACCCAAGGTTTATCACTGATAACACTTAAGCTTCAAATAGAATGGCTTCTCTCTTTTTTTTTTTTTTTTAAGCTTTCCTTACAACAGTTTTCTAGAATGATTTTAATTGCTCTAAAAAGTTAATGAAATCCAAAGATGGAAGATCCAATAATGTGCTTAAAGGGATTTTCAGGAGGTGACGGTAGGCCCTATAGCTTATACGGCAGAAAATAATTTTGCATTCAAAAAAATGATTTTAAAATTGTATTTTATCCTAAATTCTGGGCTACACTAACGTGTTGAACAAATGCAATCTACAGAATAAGAACACAGCCTGCTCAAGGATAATGCATTCTTAAAAAAAAAAAAAGATGAATCTTACCTTGATAGGTACAAGAGGAATAAGTCTTCGACATGCTCGTTTATGCAGAATAGATCTGGTCTGCTCAAATCCCTCAATCTGGCAAAAAAATGACAGTAATAATAGATACATTATATTTTACCAGCTTACAGACCAGACTTTGAGTACAAATAATAAAAAACAATAACTGCAAAAACAACAACTCAGAATATATTATGTAAGTTTCAGGTGACTTAATGCTTAGAATGGTGAGAAAGTCTAGAAATCTGATTAATTTATAATCATTGTCATCTTCAATGTTCCTACTTTACAAAAGGATTATTAGAAGATGGAACAAAATGTGATGGCTAATCAAATGCAGTAGCAGCCTTGATACTTTTAACCAACAATCCAAAACACTTTTGACCAACATGCCAACTGACTTATCAACGCTGCTATTCAGACATTCAACAGGAAAATATAAACAAAAAAGATAGCATTGGTAAAGAGTACCTTCCAACCTAGAATTGTGCATATTTTTTCCTTGGCAACTATATGTATCTTAGACATATATCTAAAGGAAGAAAACAACAAAACCCACAAAATAATCATAAAATGAGATTTCTTTGAGAAAAATATATCCACAATGATTAAGACTAGCCTGTGAACATCTTTATGGTTCTCAGGTGTGGGAAGAAGGTTTGGGTGGTGGTGCTTTTATGTGAAAGTAGGATAAATTGAAAATGGTATTTACGCAAGCTAGAAATCAGCATGGCTTATGCAGATATATGACATGAAATATTTCATATCAAGAGATAAGATCTAGATCTATGCCTTATAATCTAAAAAGGAGTTGTACTCAGCAGTGGCAAACATCTTACCTGGAGTCTAAGTCGGAAAGGGTCCAGACGATCGCCAGACAGGTAATCATCATCATCTTCAAAGACAAATGCTCCAGCACTGATCAAAGTATTGCCTGCTTTAGCTAGAAGCTCTCTCACATCTTGTTCATCTGATGAACTATAGATGAAGTATTTTATAAAATATTTTGTTAGTCAACTGAGCACATAAAGGAGCCAGGTGTGAGTAAATAATGCTCAAACAGCAGTCTGTCTTTACATGTTGATGGTGAACGTATAAGTGATCTAACAGTGTGTCTGGTACAGATAAATAGAGAAATGAATAAATTTAGGGACAAATTACACAAATAAGCACTTTGACAATTCAGGCTGATCATGAGCTTATCAATCTCATACATTGTGAGTATATGTACAGGTGCAGGAATTTTAAAATGAAAAAGTCACATCAATTGAACATTTAAGTTATAAACAGCTGTAAATGAGGATCCTAATGAAGAAATAAAATAAAGTTAAAATTCAATAGGCCATATCAGTTAAAAGACAAACATTATACACATACCAGCACTCAGAGAGACATTATAATCTGACATATTCTCAATTAACAGTACAGCATGCAATTGGATAAGTCTGGAAGGTTCATTCTCTTAAAAGTGTAACAAAAATGTTTTCCTTTCGGTATTTATTGTGCCTGAGTGAAGTGGGTTAACTTGAAGTTAACCTTCCAAAGGATATTTAAAACAGACAGTATTCATTGGTACATGAATGAAGAGGGTTAATTTGATGTTACCCTCCAAGGGACATGCAGATAAAATTAAAATTCATGCTGCAATTCATGGAAATCACTCTTGATTAAAAGTACAAAACAATGACCATTCAGACTACAGCACTTCCAAAGTTAAAACAGGTTCATCTTCTTCTTCTTTTACTTCTTCTTCTCTTTCTTCATTCTGATTATCCTAGTGTGGGCTTGCCATGGTTGATTATGTTTGAAGATGTTGCACAACATTTTTTGCAAGGTTTAGATGACGGATGCCCTTTCTGATACAATCAAGTCTGGAGAAGTGTGAGAGAGGTGATAGAGGAAAGAAAGTAAAGAAAGAATGGCAGCAATTAATCTTTCTTGGGCAGTAGCTGAACAGCTAACTCTTTTTATTATTTTTAACTGTCAAGAGTGGGACTAGACACCCAGATTATAAATACGTACACCCTATCTGCCATAAAATTAATGTGTAGAAAATTTGGAAAAATTTTATTTTCACTCCTAGCAGGCACATACCTATTCTGACACAGGATCACTTACTTGATGAGCAAATGCCATGTCTACTACATTCCAACTTTCCCAAAGGGTTAAAAGAACAAAAGCAAAGAGGAGAGAAGACAAAAAGGTAACCTACCAGGTTATTTGAATGAAATGAACTGATATAAATTGTCCTCCTTATTTTTCAATAACAATTTTAAAAAGCCTGTAGAGTATGAATCCATACTGCTGTCTCTTAGAGATAGAAGTAAAAATAATATAAAAGAAAAGAATTGCGTTTATGTAGTGCTTTCCACCGTCCTCAGAACAGTCTCAAAGCATTTCACAGAACTTAATCCCCTAGCAGGCATACCCTCTGGGGAGCATACAGTAAAATGTAACACATTCAGCTCAACAATACCAGCCTATAGCTAGGAACTCATTTGACTCCTGAGTTGAGTGAAGCAATTAGGTTTATTTTCTTGCTTCAGGAAAAAAATACATATTGTCGCTGACAGAAATCAAATCCAGAACCTCCTGATTTCAAGTTGCACACCTTAACTATTCAGCCATCTGTGTGAGAAACTATTGTTGTATTTCCAGGCTTTACTGATCATTCTAACCACTCTCAATTGTGATAGTCTAAACTAACATTCAAAGAATTTTTTTCATTTAGTATTCTAGTATTACCAAATCTTTTACATGGAATGAAGAGAAGATGAAACCAGTTTTGAAGAGCTGAGTGTTGGCACATCCCAAAAACCTCTGAAACGTTTTTTTTTTCTTCAAATTTAATAGAGTTTGCCACCTAGAATTGGTATTTCTACCTCATAAGCAAGAGGGCAAATACAAAGCGCTGTTTCAACCACTAAACAAACACCATGTTTGCCATGGGCATACACATCAGATGTACTCACTCTGCATCTTCCCCTTTATTATCTGTATCAATGACTTCAATATCATTGCTATAATCCACTTCATGGATAACACTGTCTTTCCCACCTATGTAAGCAGTAGCATTGATGAAGTTTTCTTTATGAATCTGTGAGATGGACGAAGACACATTACAAATTTAAGTCACATGCAGCTTTATATTAATTTTACTTCAATGCTTTTTTACTTTTGCATTTCTCATCATTGGAGTTATTATGTAAATCAAAATTCCACTTTGCCAAAATGTCTTATACATTTTGTAACCTCTTTCCTACTGTCTTGAACAAGATGAATTATTACATTGTCATTTCTGTGAATGTCAAAATACCATTTTACAAATGTATCATATGCAAATGTTCTCTTTTCCTACTGTTTTGAAAGAAATGAATTGCATTTTAAATGAATGTCAAAATTCTTTTTTGTTAATGTCTTTTATGCAATTGTCCACTTTTCTTCTCGGTTTTGAAAGAAAAGGATTATTAAATTGTTATTTCTGTCTTTTGACGTTGCATTATTCTTATCATTATCTTACCAACATTTCATGAACATTAGTTGTATTATTATATCTTCTAGTGATATTTTTTGCTTTGTTGTAGACTAAAGTCAAACAAAGATTGTGTTTTGTTTGATTTACAGGGATCAATTAGGGCGTCCCGCCTGACCAAGGCTGAGGTGAACACACAACATCTGCCCTAATTTCTATCATAATCTCTCACCTACAGTAATATCCCCTTTATGAGCTCTCTGTGCTTGAAGAAAGGTCCATGTTTAATATTGCACTAAGTCAAAGGTTGGTGTGACATCTAGGAAGATGGAGGGGTTGTCTGAGTTGGGACATGATGGTGGAATCCTTAGAGGAAGGCTGAGGATCCTGAGCATGATGAACCAACTGTCCAAATTATGATACATCCCAGCAGAAGAGATGATCCAACCAATCGGCACTTGGTGGCAGGAAAGTACCTTACCCAACTTCAAGAAATAAAACCAACAGTGCAACAGGCCCAGGCCACCTGCACCACCTGGAAGGCAAGGGTGTACCTATGCTTCTCTTCTTCAGGGCTTGAAAATAAAGCACAGACTCACCAGCTAAAGATGTTTGATTTGCAGATGATAATGCAGAACTGTGTTTGATAACAATTACAAGTTTCAGCTTCTTTCTTAGATCTGATTCATATTTACTTTTACATATGCATCTGTTTGTTGTGACCAGGGGAAATTTCCACGTTTTGGTAAACAAAGATTTATTTCATGTCATCTTTGCTGTACACAATAATTAATTTTTTCAAATTGTGAAAATACATTTTATTCCTTTTCTTCATTACAGTACTCAAACACCTGATTTGCTTCTGCTAGCTTTTATTTATTTTTTCTCTCTCTTAAAAAGCCTTTTCATCTGACTTTTCCTCTGGATGCTTAATTTCACCAATGTAATCAAGACATCCTTAAAGGTAAAGTGACCACTCAATAAATACCTATAAAATCCATAA
The DNA here is from genome assembly GCA_028565895.1 of Goniobranchus geometricus. Taxonomy (NCBI): domain Eukaryota; kingdom Metazoa; phylum Mollusca; class Gastropoda; order Nudibranchia; family Chromodorididae; genus Goniobranchus; species Goniobranchus geometricus. The sequence continues at coordinate 1,362 of JAOWAY010424469.1, read as the reverse complement.
GCCTGTAGATGTAAATGAGCAGTTTTATGGCAAGATGCTGATATCAGTCTAATTAGTTGTTAAAATTTTGATCAAGATATTCACATTCACTTTGGAATGACAGGAAATTGCCTTTTCCTCTCCATTATAGTTATGGTTTCTCTAAAGTAGAAGAGAGCATGAATGTAATTCTACAACTTAGAGAAGATTAGCCAAAAATGGGAGACAAATAGTTCAGAAAAAAATTTACAGTTTCAATGGAAAATCAAAATCTTGATAAAATTCAACCCAATTAGTAAAGATGGTATTGATCCCTTACACATTTCTTATATACAATTTCAATGGTTCCTATTTGAGTGAGAATTTAAAAACATAACTCAAACTTTGACAAAATAATATAAGCTCACCTTGAATTTAGAATCAAAGGTAACATAGGCGTGAAGTCCCAGCTGTGTAGAATTGAAAACAACAACAAAAAGCTATGTCAAGTGAATACAATTAAGCATTTATATAATGCTAGGTTTGGTAATGTAATAATGCATAAATATGTAGATGTCACCATGTATGATAAGTTGCGTTTTAATATAATTTGTATAATTTCAATCCCGTCGTTTATTCTCAACATTAAATGTTGCCAAAGCTAAAGAATTTTCCTTTTGGGATGGATAACATTAACAGTGCAGCATGCATTCCTGGAACTTACCGGGGGAACAGAAACAGTTTGAGGAGTGTGATTCAAGGAACAGGTGTCAGTGCCAGGGGGAAAAGAAAACAACCCTTATATTGCATGTAGAGTTGTCTTGTACCACCTTATTCAACCATGCAGGTAGATTTGCAGAAAACTTTGGCAGAGAGGGGGAGAGGGAGAGAGAGAGAGAAAAGAGAGAAGGGGAAGGGAGGGAGAGAGAGGAGGAGAAAGAGCTAACAACAATAACGAAACAAAACTGCTAGGCCATGATCTTGAGCACGGGGGATATTTTTTTTTTTGGTGGTTGGTGGAAAATAATCTAGACCTAGATACTATAATAAATACATGTTATCAGAAAACTCTGTGGAAGTCACCAACTGAATCGTCATTATATTATGTACATGTGTCGGGCCGAGACGTAAATGTAAGATCAAGATCCACCTTATTGAAATGATACGTCTGTATCTCTCAACTGGACTTGACCAACTCATAAGGAAATCTTACCAAGAGATTATTCTCCAATTCAAACTTTAATTCATGCCAGTCTCACACACTTCAAAATAGATGGCGATTTTTGGACACCTTCTAATGGTCAATAAAAAATACCATGCTTCAAGGCAATAACAGCTATTTCAATGATCGGACCACCCCCCAAAAAACAACAACAAAAAACAACTTTAAAAAAAGCAAAAAGA
>JAOWAY010424358.1:0-14085 GCA_028565895.1 Goniobranchus geometricus | reverse complement strand
CGCTAAAGAAAAGAAATTTAACATTCACTGAAGGAAAGAGAAAATGTCAGGATAGGGTAGACTGGAGAAAGATCATTACGGATATCTAGATCCCATACACCAAAAGGTAGAATGGGAATTTGAAAAAGAAAGAAAGAAAGAAATGTATTAGACAAAGATGAAATTACACTTAATTCAAAAAGGTACTAATGGAAAGGGTCATTCACACCCATCTGGGGAGACAGAATAGACCTTGACCAAAAGATAGAGGATAGTTGAGAAATGAAGCTCTCACTCAGCCAGGAGTTGCCTTTTACAACATGCATAAGGGGATATGATATAAAGCCAATTCTACATCACCTCAGTTGAGAACCCAGAGCCTACAAGTGGAGACTCCCTCGTGTTGAGGAGCACTTTCTATAGACATCGTTTCAACAATTTGCTCATATTACATATAATTCCAGATATAATTACTGATTCACTAAACAGGAAATCAACTGTATGTTGAGAACAGAATCTCATTGGCTGAAAGCCAACTTTCATTGAGATCTTACTTGTACAGTTTCCAGGTTATAGTAACATTCAATGTCCTTGAGCATCTGACCGCAAAGATCAAAGGCCAAAGTCAAGCCAGCAAGTGGACCAGTAGAGCTGTCTTTCCCCTCTAAGGCCAGCAGAATTTGCTGCTTTTGACGTGTATCATGTAAGGTTTCAAAAGAGTTCCAGTCAACAACTATGTCAAGTTCAAGGCCATAAAGCTGCTTTCTGATCTGAAAAAATTAATATGTGTGTCGATAATATTAATCTAAATGATCTTATACTGGAAACAGTTTGATTTGGGGAATTAGTAAGTTTATGTGTACATGGAGACATTCTTAAGTGGATGGCAATAAGGAGAGACTTTTGAGAAGAAATGGCCCAACAATCTTATTACATCAAATTTAAATGCCAATTCTGTTAAGATAATCTGAGGCAATTTGCAACATATTATTTTATTTATGGATTTGGTACCCAGGTGAAAATGAATTTAATGAAAATTCTTTCTCTTTTGTACTTGAATAATTAATTCAAATATAACAATAAGGTGTTAAAGTAAGTGTTCCCAGAAGGGGTCAGTGCAGAATATTCCAAAAGGCATGATAAAAGTTCTGGAAATAAAGATGGCATTGATAAAGTGTTCATTCCACGGTGTAGCGATGTTTATGGTACTTTACAATGACATTTTACTCCCCTGATCAATAGTAACAGCAAAAGAGACCATTTAGAACAAAACTTGCAGCCTGTTAGGTGTGGGTGCAATTTTTTTGGACAAGGACAGTGCTGTCTTAACAGCCAGGTGCTCGTTCACACCTGAGTTGTGCAAGGTAAGCAAAGCAAAGTGCCTTACCTAAGGACACAATGCCGATGACCTACGGTTATGAGCCTGACCGCACCAGCGAGGCTTGAACTCACAAGGTCCCGCACGCATGTACTGACTATGGTGTGAATGCCTCTTGACTCTCGACTCATGCCGAGTTGTGATCACCACTAAGCCACCAACACACAAAAAGATGTTTCCAGTTTTAATAATATTCCATTCCCAGAGAAGAGCCTAGAGGACTGTTTAAAAGGGCATTTTCAGAGGGAAGCCTGACAAGACATTTCTATTTTAAAAGGTCTAAAAAAAGATTCAAAATGTAAAAATGTTTCATCGGGAGTTAGAAAATGACATGAAATGGATTTTTTAAGGAGATTCAAGAGATGAGAGTTTAAAAAGATATTTCATTGTGTTGAGCTTAAAATACTGTTTCCAGTACAAATTTCCTAATTTTACCTTTTCTTTGACAGATTGGAGGATTTTGTCTTGGATTCGTTCCTTCAGGCCAAAAAATGGCGTCAGTTCAATTGGAAATGGGGCTGTGATGACTTGGAAAGTGCCCTCTCCTTTGCTGTTTGTAGCTTTCTCCACCTAAAAAGTATTTCATTGATTAATATAATTCTGGTCCTCATCAGCATTCAACATCATCTTTTCCATGACTATCCTCCCTCCCCTAACCTACTGCATATCCTTTTTTATTTAAAAATTATCAAAAAAATTGATTTGCAGGTATGAAAGCAATGGCTGAAAAGCATAGCTATGGCAGCTGTACAATAAAAACTATTGCTTATGAAGACTTTTCAGAGAGTTTGCAAAAGAGGTGACTGAAAGTAAGTGAAAGTAGGTAAAAATAAATAAAGACATGGTACTGATGCATATTATTATATGCAAGCTTTGCTTTGCGCCACTGCTTTTGCATATTTTTAGCAGTGTTTGTTTCTAACTCCTACTTTGCATGACAAATTTTGCAAGACGTAGTAGTAATTCAAGGCTATGGAGCCACAGAAAACTGTAAAGACAAAGTCAAATAGAAATTCTACAAATCAACTTTTCTAAAAATGTCAAATTATCAGGAAGGTTCAGAATAATGAGTGCAATTCATTCCTATCTCTAACCATGGCACTAAACACAAGTCTCAGTGCTAGCACAACAAAGACTGGTTAAATAGTACTGGTAAGTGTAACAGCAGATTAAAATTGGTTAAACAGTAACACATGCCTCAGAAAGGGGTCAAATATTTTCAGTGTAACAGAAGAATAACATTGATCATATGCCAACATATGCCTCAGAGAGGGTCACATATTTTAAGTGTAACAGTAGATTAAAATAGTTTGAACAGCAACACGCGCCTTAAAGAGAGGTCAAATATCTTTAAGTGTAATAGCAGAATAAAATGGTCAAATGTCAAAACATACCTGGGAAAGGCGTCAAATTTTTAAGAATAATAGCAGATTGAAACAGGCCAAAATCAAAGACATGCTTAAGAGAGGAGTTAAATATTTCAAGTGTAACAGCATATTAAAATTGGCCAAATGGCAGGACAGGCTTATACCTGTATAGTGTCATGAAGATCATTCAATTTTATCTCCGTGCGGGCAACTTTCTCAGATGTGGGTGTAATACAGTGCAAAACAATCTTCTGAACATCCTTCCAAGCATCAGAGGTGCCAACTATGTCCTCATAGTATCGTCCTAGTACAGTTTTTGATACCAACAGTGAGGTAAGCCAGGTGTCATCAACTCCAAGTTGAGCAATGGCCGTCTGCATGCTTCGATGGTTCACCTGGTAAGAAATTTTGAGAAGTATAAGAGATTGAAATAAATTTAAATGAATTCTTCAGATATGCCATTTTTTAACGACAAATGAAGAAGTTTTAACATCAGAGGGCATCAAGATAACAATTTAAAAAATAAGATATCAGAATCTTAGACATGTTGTGCACCTGGAACCATCACAGATAAAATTAACAACCTGGAAATGGGTACAGTGTAGCAATTGAAATAACTGCCAACAAAGAAAAACATTTCACAGAATGATAGAGGATATCACAAATGTCAATCTTGGAGAGAAGTGTAATGTATTACCTCTACTTTCTATGTGCGTGAGTACTTGTGTATATACAGGGAGAATGATGAGAAGAAAGGAATTGCAGCTGCCTCTCAGCTTTGTAACCAGCAGAAAAAGAAGAGGAGGAAAAAATGAGGAAAGAAGAAGGAAAGTGAAGATGGTTGTGGCCTGGAGCTCAGGGAGAGGTAGTCCTTATGATTCGACCGGTGATTGATGTACTGTAACATTATGCACAAGTGTTCGCTAACACCTAGAAAGTAGAGGAAATACATTACAAGCAGACACGTGCAGGGTCGGATGAGGCTTCATCTCTGTTTTACGTACTTTGATGCACAATCAGAAAATGAGCTACTAAGCAAGTAAGTAAGAGAGAGAGAGTAAGTAGGTAAGTAAGGTGTTAAATAAAAGACAGCATGAAGACTGGAAAAGGCTGTGGAAGAAATTCCGATACCAACTCAAAGAGCGGAAAGGCAGCTCAAACCACTCAGAGGCTCTAAAAATGGCATTGTTTAAATACAAGCAGGAATGACGGGAGCTTCTCTACACTTTATATTCCCCCAAATTCTCTATTTTGTGTCATCTTATTGCCATTCATATCCTAAGCAACTGACTGGGTCATCTTGGAAGCTTCTTATATCCTACGAATGAATTTCTTCTATTGCAGAGATTGGAGGTTGAGTAGATCATTTTCTGACCTAAGCTCTTGGTGGTACCAATATGCTTGACCTTGTTTAAGCACTGTATGGATGATTGTCTCTTGTCTTAAGTGGAAGGTCCACTGGGTCAAAAAGAGTGGTTGGGGGAGCCATAACGTCTAATGGGATAACATTCACCAACAGAGTCAGAGGCCGTAATTGGATCCTGATTCTAAAAAATGAGATTTCATAGGTTTTAATCGGCTCCCTCATCCTGTCTTGAGCAACATTTGAGAGTCCAGTTCTATCAGAAATGGATGAAAAACTTGAAGGTTCCATGTGTGTTGTGAATGTAAAAGAGCCCCTGCAGTCTGAAATTGTAGAGGAGCAGGCTGAAGCGCTCATGCCTGGGTAAAATTCACTGTCCTTCGAACCTCGCCTTTTTTAGAATATGGAGGCTGTGTGTGGGGTCCAAACACTAATAAACACAAAGAAATCTTGAAAAAATTCAAAAGAAAGTGACATGTTTTGTAACGAATAGTTACAAATATACTTTCAGTAGTACATCTACAGATAGGCATAAAGAAGGATGCATGCCCCTTGAAGAACAGAGGGCTAGGATTAAAGCTCCAATTCTCTACACGGGCTTAACTAAGCTGTGATATCAGTACAAACCAAATTTAACAACAAATGTCTAAGGAGAATCTTGAAAATTAAATCGCAAGACAGAATTAGAAACAAGAATGAAACCTTCAAACAAAGAAGTAAAATACACATAATGGAAATTTATTGGTCATATACTAAGACAACATTAAGGAAATTACTGCAATATTGCCTTAATCTGGATAGTAGATGAAAAACAAAAACAAGAACGACCGAAAACAACATGGCAAAAAGAACAGTGGAGCAGGAGAGAAGCAAAGCATGATAGGAGACATGGGGCAAAGCAAGAAAAGCAGCAACCAATAGAGATGACTGGAGAACATTTGTGAAGGCTTTATGTGACACAAGTCATGAAGGAGTACGCTAACAGTAACAGGTAACAATTCAAAGATTTGGATAATCAAATTTATGTCATGTATAGATTTAGACTCAATTGCCATTTACAATTATGTAATATTGTTGTATTGCAATTGCAGTCTCCGGTTCAAAGGAACCATTACTTTTTATTCAGTGTTTCCTGGCTTCATTGCTTAACTAAATATCTTAATGTTTCTACTCATAACTCAAATTACTCACCTCAATTTGTCTGCCCATGAAAGAGTGTGGCATTATGTCTCTAGGCAAAAGTGTTTGGGGAAATGAATTTTTTGAAGGCTTCTTCAACAGGAAAAGATCCACTAGAGACAAACGGTTGTTTTCATAGTCAATTGAATCTTTCCACTCTCTGTCTCCTATTCTGCTCTTTCCCAGAGTCCATTTGACTTCCTGTGGCAAACAAGAGGTCAAGTTGTTAAGGAAAAGGAGACTTGTGACTTGATTCTGAGAGTCAAATGCATGAGCAATGGTGTCGGCCAGCTTCTTATGTCCAAAGCCAATCGCAACATCAAGAGCTGAATACTCGCCCTTGTACTTGACCTTAGAAATCTCGTCCCCGTTAAGTTCCAGAATCTTTTTCACAACATCCAATCTGCCATAAGCCGAGGCATTGATGAGATGTAAAACCTTGGTGGGTTTGTCTAATGTAGGGCAAAGTTTGTCATAAAGATAACAAGCTACTTCTGAGTTGCCTTTCTTTATTAGTGCGTCCAAGGCCTCAAACCGGGTCATACGACTGAGCAAAAGGAAGAGTTCTGATTTGAATCCATTCTGTGAGTATTGCATTGCTGCCAAAGCAGAAGTCAAGACGTCACGCGATGCACCTTTCTGTTTCCATTTGTGAATACTGTTGATTGGATGTTCCTTGTTGGCTTTGTTACCACGATGTGAGTAGACTGAGAAGCCAGATTCCGTCCGATGACGCTGAAATATATTTCGACCTTTGCCATTGAGTGCCACCTCTGCATTTTCAAGATAAATTTTGGACCAACCAATACAGCAATCTAGAAGACAAAGTACACACCAGAATGTTGTTGTGTTGTGATCATGGTGGAGTTTTTCTGCAAAGCGCAAGCCATTGAGGAAATACTTGGCAGTAACATGTTTTCCCAATGCGATTGCTGTGGTGGCAGGTATTAAACCGTCTTTGTCTTGGACTTGGAGGAAAGTATGATCCACATCCTGGGTTACTAGTTCGACAATGTCTTCGTTGTCACACTTGGCAGCAAAATGTAAAATGGATTCACCTGTTGCAGCATAACGCCACTGGACAGGGTAATACTCATTCAATAATATCTCCACACATTCAAAATTAGAGTTTTCAATTGCCACACATAGTGGAATTTTGCCTTTCAATTCCTTTTGTAGATATTCTTGAAGACTGAGTTTAGGCTGGGCTGCGATTAACTGTATGATAATTCCAAGTGTCATGAAGCATCCAGTCTTAGCACACAAGTGTATCAAAGGATATGCAGCATAGTTTAGAAGCATACAGGCAACTACAGACTCTTGGGCCACTTCAAGTAAACAACGTGCAGCAACATCATTTCCTTGTTGAAGGAGATCAACAATGCTCATGCCCCTACTCCTCGTACCTGCCGGTGCCATAAGCAGACTGTTTTCTTCTCCCATGTCGGCATTTGCCTTTAAGAATCGTCTCAGCCAACTCTGGGTTATAATCATGTCAAATCCAGAACCTTGCATGGCTCCATATGAAGTGATCATTTCCATAGCGAGATCAGTATGGCCAAAAGCGCGGGCTAGATCAAGGGGAGACCATCCCTCAGGGGTCCTGAAGTTGATGGCGTCACTGTCACGTGATGCAATCTGTTTAATCAGCCTCGATTTACCATGCATACTTGCATAATGGACAGCGGAGAAGCCACTGTTGTCAGATGCACCCACTTTGAAGTCGGGAAGATCAATGAACTTAGAGCAAACCATTCCATTTCCTCGCCGAGCAGCGGAAAGATAAAGCCAGTGGCAAATTCTAAGCGTGACTAGCGATGGGGCTGAGTAGTGGGCAAATTGGAGGAGATTGTCTACGATTGGCTCCATACCCTTGTCAAATGCCATGGCAATGCTTTGCAACATATCTTGTTTGCTTGGATACATTCCTGTTTCTTCCATTGTTTGTAGAATGAGACTAGCAATGACAGAGTCGCCTCCTTCTATTGCACAATCCAAAGCCAATCTTGGATGAGGTGCGTATCTCCCAGGCACCCCCTCGACCCTAACATGCAATGGCATTTTGAAAAGTAACAAACGATTAGCAATGGCTCGATGTCGTCGCTGACAGGCGATGCATAGTGCTTTTAGCATTGCTGCTTGAACTGTGGCTGTTTTGGTGTTCATCTCTGTGACGCAGATTGTATTGATAAAGGAAATCTCACCAGTGCTCGCTGCCTTGAAAATGGCATCATACCACAGGTCTGAAGACTCCAAAGAGACATTGTTTCTGGTAAAATCTTGAACTATCATCTCTAACATTGGCAAAAGATTTTTCTTAATGGCAGCAGAAAGTGTCCTTGGCAAAATTTCTAACCTAATAACTTTTGAGATGAGTCCTATGATTTTCATTCTTTCAGCATATCCTGGTTTGGGGACGTCATTGACCAATCGTGTAGGGGATAAAATAAATAGCAAGTCCAGAAGAGTGGCACTGTGCACAATCCTTCTTTTGAAAATCTCAGTTTGCTTCATTTCGTCCGTCAAAATACCCAAGACAGCAGACAGGAGGTAGTGCTGACCAGTTGCTGCTATGGTCATTAGAAGCCGATTGTTTACTTCACCGCTGTTATGTTTGATAGCCTGTTGGATGAGCATGCCAATCGTTTCTTCATCGAAAGAAGACTTTCGGCCAACAGTTGAGAGAAGAGTTCCACGCATGTTCAATTTCTTCATGGATTCAGTCAAGGGTAAAAGCATGATTTTGATACCTCGAATTGTCTCTTTGGCAAGAGTAAAACGATTGAGCAGACGCTTCAATGTTTTATGGTTAGGGTCAAAGCCATACTTTTTCATTATTATTGTACAAAGGACTTCGGTAAAAGGGTCATTCTCATAGGGCCCAAGGTTGTTTTTAATACAAAAGAATGTCGATTCAGGGCAGTTATTGATTAAAGAGTACATCAATGGTGAAAACGTTGATCTGTCCTCGCGATGGACCATGAATAAAGGACAATCTAGAATGCCCTTTAGCAGTAAGGTATTACCATAGGTACAAGCTGCATGAATGAGGGTCCCCTTGTTGATTCGAGTAAATTCAACCAATGAAAGAAGATATCTGACACGCTTCCGTTTCTGTATTCCTAGTAAGGCTGCCTGCTCATCGTCTTTTTCATCAGGGTAACTTATTCTGGGAGACATCACCAGCTGTGAGTCTTCAACACTGTCAGGGAGAAGAGTCCTTGCTGATCCTGGAGATTGAGGTGTACGAGGAGTAGCCAGATTTCCAATGCTTTCCATATCATCTTGAATGAAGCGTACGGTTCGGTTAACCTCCCTCTTTAGCTGGGTTTTTCTTGAACCAGCCTGAACATCCCGTGGCGTCTTCAGAGATCGAGTGGAATCTTTCAATGGCATGCTGGCTACAAACTCAACATTTTTATTCTCTGGTTGGTAAATTTCCTTGAACAAAACTGATGCTGGGCTTAACATTGAAGCCATGTTGACTGAATTGCCACGTTTAAGTTGTGTCTCAGCTAATAGTGATCTTTGGCTTGGAGCTTTCAGTTTGTCTTTATTGACAGCCAATTCTTGGAACAGACGTTTGTTCCACAGACCTGGAATGGATCTGTGGAGTAGAAGAAGTTGAAGAAGAAAATTTATCATTGTAGATGATAAATGCCATTACAAGCATATGATATAAGTGTGCCAAGCAATTGCGTGTAAACTATCCAATTAAAAGACGTAAGCGGATGAAAGACATATCATTGTGCAATGGAATTTATAAAGGAGTCATCAAACAACTTCAAAGTAATAATCACACCTAAAAGTTAATGAAAAAGAAGATAATGCTTGAGATACATGCTTCTTCTTCCTCTTCCTCTTCTTCATATGTACTGACAGACTAAGTTAGACAGAATTACTGTCAGAACTCATGTTTGGCTGAAATGTATCAGCTTCTTTTCTGAGTCTGAAAGTAGTTGACTGAAGGGCATTTTTTGAATTGCTCAAGCTACTGACGCTGCATTTGACAATGAATGGCATTTTGTTTCATATTGCCACACTTATAGTGTCTAAAAAAACTGCGTCCTAAGGAAGTGCACATTATGCACATTAAGTTAAAAAAAAGGAAAATTTATAGAAAATAAGTGAACTTATCAAAAGTGAAAAACTTTTCAGAAATTGACAGAGGAGACAATGTAGCAATGTAGTATGAGTCATATTCGTCGCACTTGTGTTAAAATTTTCCTTCTTCCAATGGACAGGAGCTGATTTTATCTTGTGTGGGGTCTTACAAAAGAATGCAAATCAACCACTGTGGAACCTTTCCTACTGAGTGGAGAAGGAGAGGCATCACCAGATTTTATGCAATAAAATAATGTTACTGAAAGTTCATCATCATTGGCAGCAGCAAGTGCCCAGTCTCTCAGACATTGGAGATCTTGGATTTTCACTCATTCCTGTGGTCTGCTGTTATTAATTTTATGGTAGTCATCTCTCTGCCCAAGCAATAGTTGTTGATGCTCTGAAGATAGGTCAACCTCTGTCTTCTTCGTCTTTTTCCATCTATCTTGCCCATCATAACAGTTTTCTCAAATCCATCCTACCAAGGAACTCCAGTAGACTCTTATGGATGGCTTTCATTCAGCATGTCCTTCTAATCCAACCTTTCTCAATACTTCTTTAGTCATTATTCAGTCTTTTCAAGAAATTCTCAAAAATCTTCTTTAAAACACATTTCTGATCCCTCTATCCATTTTTCCATTTCATTTGTTATCTTCCAAGACTTACATTCATATAGATATGTTGATCATGTAAATTTCTTGATCACTATCATTTTGATTTCTAAATTTATGTTTTTGTTCTTGGACCTTATGCCTTTTTATGAAAGTATTTCTCAAAACGGCATTTCTTCTTTTTATTTCAAGACAGTTTCTTCCATCAGATGTTATTATATGAAACATTAAAGGTGATAAAAAAAGTAATAGTATAACTAAGGCTCATGGTGCAAGTCCCCACACAAATGCAGGCTCTTCAGACTTTACATCATTTATCCCCCTGATGTCCATTACACTCTGTTACTTTATACAGCAAAGCAGCTTCATAAGCGCATCACAATAAGAAGTTGACAAGACCTTTCACAGCTTTTTGCCAGGTATTCTTTCAAAACTGAGTCAAGTGAGGCATGCAGGTATAATTGTAAAGTGCCTTATCTAAGGTCACAACGTTGATGATTTTTGATCATGGGCCTGAATGAGCCAGCCAGGCACAATCCCCACTCTATGATGTTTACAAACCATTATTATGGTCATGCAGAATGCTGCTTGACTCAACTCGTGCCGAGATGTGTTAGCCCCTGGGCTTCTGATGGCCACAGTTAAAGGAAATTTTATATGGTTGAAGGCCTAGAGACTGTCATCTGGGTTCATACTGTGCTGAAGATCTTTTGTTCCAAGACTTTTCCCAAAGTTTTCAAAGTGAGATTTCTCTTTTACAAAACAAATAACATGGCATCTCGGAAGAAAGGGTTTCATTCAGTATGAAAAAATACAGTACAGAACATTTCTTACATGAATTTATTATAAGAAGGGGATCGGAGAAATTTTGTATCGCATCCTGAATAAGCCAACATGACCAGATAGGCCTATTTTTTCACTGATTTATTCAGAAGTCGAGGCTTTCTAAACTTTGAGGACATGTATTTTCAATAGATCTGGATCTAGTTGACATTTTTTTTTCCCAAGACTTTTCCAAGAATTTTGCCAATTTACCAAAATGCTAAGAGTTTTTCATGTCTTGGAAAATAACAAAATTCCAGTTTTCCAACACTCATGTTAGCAGTCAGTAGGAGGAGAATTCTATTTTGAAAACCCAAAAATATTCTTTCATCATCATCCGTAAGTAAATAATTAAACAATACTGAAAGTTTTTAAATATTAAAATAAAACAGACTTGGCTGAGCTGCTGGTCTAAGTTTAAGGTCGTGGCCTTGGCATATATTCTTCATTGCCTGTTTCTATAGAGGGGTTACTTCAATAGTAAATATTCATTGCATGCATTTAGCTTGAAGTCTCAAAGCCTTTTGTGAATCATAATGCCTGCACAGAATTTCTTATCAATTAAAAGTTTTTAAAATTCAGACATTTAAGAGCTCAAAGCTCAAGTGCACATTTATTCCACTCAATTAATTCAGAATAATACAGCCCCTAACGAGTTTGAAATTCTGGAAGTCTTACCTTTTTGTGGGAGTTTGTGCTCCATTGACAATAAGGTATTCAGCTATTTTCCAGAAACGGAAAGCCAAACTATACCACAAAGGTGTACATCCTGACTTGTCTTTGGAGTCCAGTATTTCTATGGAAAAAAAAAAAATCAAAACCAAGAACTTTTATAAAATGTTTTTTCTTTAACCTGTTTATTCTATTTTTGCTTCTGAGGCAAGCTTATAATTTTTTTCTTTTTTATTTTACTCTTGATGATTTGAGATAGCAGGAATTAGATGCTATTTATTCAATCAACTGTCAATCAGCTGTAATACATTTATACTCACTTATTTTCTCAAAGGCTAAAGTACAACTTAAGAGTACAGTGACAAGTGTCAGATCTGTCATTCATTGAAAATTTCCCTGACACTGAATTACGGTCAACTAATCGCAATACACAGCAAGGCCAAATACATTAACTTTTCATGTGAATGACAAGATGCTGAAACACATCTTACATGGACACAAGTGATGGAGTCAAGTTGCTTCTGAGATGTTCTGGCCAAAGGGTCCATGCTTATCTCCAGTTATCTGAAAGAAAAACATTTAAACACTTCAAAAGCTTACCTCGAAGTGTTTTGATTGAACTGACTTTCTTACTCAGAGCAATAATCACACTTTTCACCAGTGAAGTGTTGCCTGTTCGACAAGCATTGTGCAGTAGACATTCACCATGTTTACCCCTGGAATGAGACATCAAATTTCATCTAAATAATATTTATTTATTCAAATAATGATAGCATTAATGTTCAATGTTTGTAGCTCTGGAACTATCTATTGGGGGGACTGCATATCCAAGTGGAGTACAGAATGGAGATTACAGACTAAAATAATGTCATATTTATTACAAATACATTAGTACCTGCTTACACACATAACTGCACACAAAGATATTTACCCATATAGGCACATATACAAGACACATATCCTCTTCTCCTTTTTCTTCTCCTTCTCTCTTTAAGGTCTTCGAGGAAGCTGCATGCACACATGATACCCTCATACAGTAACATAGATAATAGTCAATAAAAATACACATTCAAACACAGCACATGCAAGAGATAAACATCTATCCAAAACAAAGAGAAGAAAGGGTACTGGTTATTAGATTTTCTTGCAATGAGGATTATAACTTTTTGGTTTAAATGATTGCAAAGTTTTGAGCTAAACAATGCTCTGTTAAAACCAAAGGACACTGAGTACCATTTAGTCTATTATAGTGCATGCAATGTCATCTCCTCCACTCCCTCTATCTTCATAACTTTGTACCTAAATTTGCCTCATTTTTTTCCTGAGGAAAGTTTGGTACTACGAAATATGGCCGTGCAGGAGTACCGAGCCCCTTTCAACCAAACTCGAGAACCGAGCGGCGGTTATATCAGGACCCATCCCGCTTCTTGTCAAGACGTAGAAAGAAGCGGCTTGATCACGACCGGATCATCAGATGATGCTACTCTTCCCCAAAAGAGATACTAGAACAATGTAGAGCAGGTGACAGTTGTCAACGGTTTCTGTGGATGACGAAGTAAAAAATGGACAGGAAAGACTGCTCAGCGACATTGCTAAAATTTTGAAATGGAGATACCTGTAGTTATAGTCTGAAGAACTTTAAAATTCTTGCCAACTTCAGCAGTCAGCCACAATGGAATTGAAATTCCCAGGCCATTGAAGGCCCCAGTAAAGGCGACAAGTCTTTTGATGTAGATTGCCTGCTTGATCTGGTCCATCCTGGGTAGCATAACTTTCTGCAAGGCATCGATGACCTGTGAGATTGTTCCCCTCGTTTGGCAGGGCTGACGACCGACATCTTGCATTCTCTTCTGGCCATCTGTAGTTGGCTTGGCTTTTGGCTTTTGTTGTTGTTGTTTTGCTTTGTTTTGTTTTGTTGGGGTTTTTTTTAATTTGCTCCTGTTTTGGGTGTTTGTTTGTTTTTGCGTTTATTTGTTGGGCTTTGTTGTTATTTTTATTGCTTTGGTCTTTTTCGTCGGGGCTCTTTTGTTTGGGTTTTTAGTTGTGCATTTTGTTTGACTTTTTTTAAAGGCGGGGGGAGCTTTACTGTATTTTTTTTCTTGGTTGTATGCACTGTGAGCATGGATTTTCACATCATGTTAAGCTATCTTCGTGCTTCAACATATTTTCTCATGTTTCTCATTCTTCATCGTCCAGAACTGTCACGTGAAGCCCACGTGAGACGATTTTTAAATTAGTCAAAAGGGCATTCAGATTCATAAATTACGACCATATTATCATTCGATATGGACCCTGAATAGCATAAATTGCGTATGTGTAAAAGATGAACATGGCATAGAGGCTTTATTTTGCATGCGTCTTCAGAATCAGTCCCATGGTTTCTTGCTTGTGCTCCGCCCCTTTTGTTTACGTGTCAATCCAGCGATCATTTTATTTACGTTAATTTCTCCTCTATACCATTGACGCACCCCATTCATTCATCGATTGATCAACGTAAATAATACATGGTACACACATGGCAGGTCTGGTGAGAGAGTGAGAGAGAAGGAGAGAGAGAGAGAGAGAGAGAGAGAGAGAGAGAGAGAGAGAGAGAGAGAGAGAGAGAGAGAG
>JAOWAY010424247.1:0-14092 GCA_028565895.1 Goniobranchus geometricus | reverse complement strand
GAAATGAATTTGGTGGATTAAAATGTAAACACTAGCAATTCAATCACCCTTCTAGGGCAAATTCATCTTTCCTAGATGCTTTGCTGCGAGAAAAATTTTAATGATATCTTCCCTCAAGGAATTATTCTTATTTTTCTGAATAAATTTGACCTGTCACTCACAGCAGTCACTGCGAAATGTGGATGGGTTATCGGCAACTGTTCATCACCGAGAAAAATTGATAATTTAAACACAAATATCTACATAATGAATTTAAGTTGTAAATAGATGTAAATTCATTACGCTTTGTTTTTCATTCCTCTTTGGACTTCATACATGAAAATTCATGAAGATGAAATACCTCACTCAAGGTGCCTGTATTGTTTAAATGTTGTTCACCAGAAAATAGTAAAAAAAAAAAAAGAAAAAAAAAAAGTAAACCATTTAGTAAAGACAAAACAAAGTTTTGTTAAATAAGGACATTTTTTAATTTTCCTCATTTTTTTTTTTTCACATTCATTTCATACCACAATATAGTGGTCCTTTGGTGTCCTAGTATGGGAGTTATTAACACGAGGCTGTTTGCCATTCCATGAAGTAAATGATGCAGAGGTCACAGATTATGTGCTCAATGGTTACATACTTGGGAAACCTGAAACCATTTCAGACAATGTGTGAGTAATTTCTCCAAACATTTTTTTCTCATGAATCATCTTTTATATTGTAATTACTTAAACGTTAAAAAAGTATGTCTGTTGTGATTCATTTTATTGCCTTTGACATAGAGCAGAATAGTGACACAAAAGTGGAGCAGGAAAAACACTAAAAAAAATTGACCCAGAACTGACTATTCATCTTCGTCCAACCAGCTTTTTCCAAAATTTTGATTCTCATTTTGCCATTATGTCAAATATAATTCATCAATGCTGTAAGCAAACAGTAGGGAGGGATAACACTTTATTCCAGATTCATCCAAAGATGCTCTCAATCTATTTGTTTTAATACTTACAAACATCAACCACATAAAAGCTGTAAGCAGACTTTATATTTTGTTCCATACATTGCTTTTATTTGAATACTTTATTTTGAGAATTTCATCCTTAATACTACAAAATAATTGGATACACTTCTATGGCTGAAAGAGAATATGTTGCATTGAAGTTGAGAATAATTACTCAATTTATGTAGTTGGGCATGGATAAATCAATCGCACTAGTATGTGGTTCATAATTAACATGTGGTACATATGTACGTATAGATTTCTCAATGTATTTGATAGCTTTTCTGCATCAGTATGAAGTGGCTTGATTAGAGGATTGCTTTCAGTGTTAATACCTCTTTTCCTTTCAAAGGTATGAATTACTTCGCAAATGCTGGTCCCCTGAGAATGAAACTCGTCCACTGATGACTTCATTATCCCGGTCTCTTTCATATATTTTGGAGTCAGAAAATGATGACACATATGCCAATGGATACTTAGCTACTGCCAAGTCATCTGGAGGAAAAAATGCAAAGGCAAACATTTTTAGTTCAACACAGCTCAGCCAAGTATGACATTGACATATAACGGCCATTGAGCATAATATTTTTGATTTACCTGCTTTGTTTTTGTATATTTAAAAAGGATTTGTTGCTTTCAATTTTGTAATTAAACAAACAAGAAAAAGCCAACAAAATTAAAAAAAAACCCACAACAACAAACAAACATTACCATTTTGCCTTTGCTGTTACATTAATATAACTTTGTCTTTCATCATGGCTAGCCTTTGCCACATCAAGGCAAGCCCTTTCCATGTTCTCTTCACGTGAATCGATCAATAATAGACATTCCCTTGTATCAATTTATTATTGAAGCCAATAACAAAACATGTGAAAAAAGTAAAAGTTGCAGTAATACATATGTGTTTTCACAAAGTAATGCTTATGTGAAAAGCTTCATTGCTTTGGTTCAGATTCATACTGTTAGATAAAAGCTTCATCATTCTTCTCTTGTTATTGTTACAGGGTTATATATCTGAGAAGCTGGTCTCTTAGAGACAGCAAGGTCTGGTTCTTAGGCAAAGTGGGTTCTCTGGTGATGTTAATGATCAGTAGGGATTTTGTAAGTCAGGCCAATTATGACTTATTTTAGGCAATCTCATTACCCAGTCAGAATAAAAATAGCATCAAGGATAATTGCAAAATAACAGAAGGATGAATGGGTATGCATGCCTCTTTGGTGTCTTGGGTGTTTATCTTCCTTCACAATTTTGGTTAATTACTCTTAACTCTTCAAGTGAAAATGATGCAGGCAGGGCAAGATAATAATTTGAACCTAGGACTTTTGAAAATTTGTCTGCTTTATTGTTTAGATTTTCAATGTATGGCATATGGCTGCTTATCAGTCAATTGTTCAATGCTTTGGCTTTTAACTCTTTGTTTAAGGTAAAGCAATTTTGCTAGTTTTCAAGTCCAGACTCTGCAAAGTGTATAGTTTCAAATGGCATGGGTTTTGGCTGGGGCACTTTAGTCTGGCCTCTAAAGGCTGAGTTTGAGACTGATTGCTCAGATGATGGGTGACTTCGTCTTCGTCAAATATTTGTACTGACGCAGTAAATCTGTAGATTTGCTTTTCAAAAAAGGAGTGGTTGCGTTCAAGCCCTTAATGTCTAAATGCTTGACCCAAGAGTAATGTAGCAGAGTCCAAGCATTCTTCTCCAGTCTAAATGGATGCCAAAATGTACATTTGTTTAAGTCAGAGGAGAACTGTACATAATCTTTTCTTTCTTTATTGAAGCTTGACTCAGAATGACTCTCAATGACAAAAACTAGTTCAAAAGCATTTGCATTGAACATTGTTACACCCAATGATTCTCCTTATTATCTGACTGCAATATTTTAAAAAGTACTTGAAAATGAAAAAAGACTAAAAAAGTAGTTTAACTTCAGAAGACCTTCTTAGAGTAGTGAGATCCTTATCTAGTTGGGTCTCAGACTAAAACCATTGTATTATTATTATTGTTATAACAATGCAGACTGGTATTAAGAACACTGCTTAAACAGAACTACCTCTGAAATAGAACTATCTCTTGGGAGCAGAACCCTTTCTATTTTATAATTGTTACTAGGTAAACGGAATGGTTTGCTGCTTTGAGGGAACAAAAAATCATGAAAATGTCAGACATCAACTCACTGACCGTAAATTGACCAAAGTTGCTTTGGTGGCAAATCTTGCTCAGATACGTTTGCGTTCCTGAACTTAATGAAGTCTGAAAGATTATACCATGTAGTGCTTTCAACAAAACGTCATTGATTGGTTGTTAGATACAAGTCGGGTGTCAATGCCAGTAGGCCCAGCTACCTGGTAAATCCATTAAGCCACCTTCATATATGCAGATAGACAAAGAATTGGCAAACATACTGCCAGGTCAGTGATGCTAACAGGAATGGCCAATCACCCAGATACACCACGAGCTCACTTATGGCAAGGCCCAGCCATGTATCATCACAGTGACATCCAGTGATCTGATAGTAGGCTGCTGGTCAAAAGGTGAAGGACAATTTTGGCCATGCTAATTGATTTAGAATCTAGTGAAGATTGGCCATCAGATGTGCAAGTCTTGAACGTGGAGAATTTTATAACATCCTGGATGCAATTTTGACAACACTTTACTACTAAAACTGGTTAAAAGGAGTGCCGCTTAATTAAAATAATTCCTAGGGAATGGTGCTGTTCGGTGTAAGCAGTTTGCTCTGTACTTTTACTATTATTATTATTACTATTATTGTTATTATTTTTATCATCATCATTTCTATTATCATCATTATTATTATTATTGTTATTTTGTTGTTATTATTATTATTATTATTATTATTATTATTATTATTATTATTATTATTATTACCAGCATGTGGTCTGTCTGCATAATACAGGTCAACCTATGATTTTGTAGTGCCTTATGCTCACCATTTACCATCATCAAATGTTTGTATCGAGTAAAAATGGTTTTCTTCTTTCAGTAGACCTAAGAAACCTTTGAGACCAAAGCTTATTATTTATGTCCCTGATATGCCCATACAAAAATACAGTTTGGCTTATATCAATACAAGTAATCTGAAAATAAAATTATGTAAGGCAAGCTCTTCAATGGCCAGACTTCTATGTTATTTATAATTGATGCTGTGTATTATTATCCTTATCATCATCATCATCATTATTATTATTATCATCATTGTTATTATCATCATTACTATGTACTGAATATAAATTTAGGTTCTAGATATGAAGCTTTACGGAAAATAAGTGCTTGTAGTGAATAAGCTACATAAGAATTGGATTTTCTTTTTACCTGTGTCTCTAAGTAAGGAGGTCAAATAAGTGTAAATACAGTAGTGACCGCCTAAGATCCTGCCCTTTTGGAAAACGAAAGGCAGGATCTTAGACGAACGGGGATCATAGGCAGACGGCGAAGGAGATAACTCATACGGCTCTCAGTGTCGTTCTGAATCTGATCCATTCAGAGACAAACCCATATGGAGGCACGGTCATAATCAAACTTAAAGGAGATAGTTTTTTTTACCCTTTCAATCATAAGACATGTCTTTGCTTTTCCTGTTTTGAATAAACTACCAAGCAAATGGCGGCATTGTAGGATACTTAAATATCTAAAACCGTCATTGTCATGAATCGACTCCTTTCCAGGTGGTAAATTACCCAACATTTCAATTTAAAATTTGTCTCCAATCTATTATGAAATGAAGCGAGCCCATGCCAGTTTAGTGTCTACCTAGTCCAGCAAGGCAAAAGCACATTGATAGATTCCTATGCACAGTTACTGACTGCTCATTGGTCTCTTTGTTTCAGACACGGGATGGCATCTGTCAGTCACACCTAGACAGGGTAGGGTGGCCAGGTGCCACTTGCCTGTGATCAGGTGGCTAGCTACAATCTGCTTATGGTTTTGACCGAGCCAAAAAGCAAAAGTGAGAAAAAATTTTGTTGTTCACACCTCATTACTTGGTCACAATACTATCTAAAAGAAAAAAGGGATCTTAGGCGATCGGGGCAGGATGTTCAGGGGCAAATTTATATAGAATTTATATAGAAAAAATTCCATTTCCCAAGAAAAGCGGCATCTTAGGCAGAATGGGGTCTTAGGCAGCAGGAAGTTAATAGTTAGGCGTTCACTACTGTACCTGTAATAGTTTCCTTTTCTCATTTGCACTAAGCGCTATACATCTGTCTTTGGACAGTAAAAGGAAATATCTTCACAAGCTTTTCTTTAATATAGTTTTTCAAGTATGCCTATTCCCCATTCCATGCAACCTGCATTCTATGCGTTTCAATGGTTGCATTGTTTGTATGACAGAGTGATTATTAGGCCTTGTGAGGGAATTCTCAGACTTATCATATGGCAGGAATCATACCCTTTTGAATTTCTGGTGAATGAATGATTGATGATTGTCTATGTGTTTGATTGCTCCTAGCATATAAATGATACCAAAGAAATAAGTGCTTATTGATTCAACCATTGTTTGACATATTTGGTTCCACAATTTATCCTCATGAAACAAGATGTATAAAGTTGCACGCGCGCACACTGAGAACTTTGAAAATCAACACAAGGAGTTTGAATTCTCAGAAGTGTGAATAAGTTTTAAAAACCTATATGTTTAGTTGAAAATTTATGATGGTTTTAATCAAGTTTTAAGACCTTGTGTTTAGAATTTATGGAATTCCTTCAGGGAGGCTTTTTACTCCTCTTTATTCTGGGCTTTATTCTTGTCCTTGACCATTTTTCCGCACCTTCAAATATTCCATGAAACCCAGTGTAACGTTTGAAGCATGTATTAACAAAAAAACACAAACAAAACCCAACTGGTTGCCTATAATGTCTAATATTTCTTGACCTGAGGATAATGTAGCAAAGGGACTGTTTGAATGAGTCCACACCTCGATTTTATCTAATAGAATGAGGGCCTCTATTCTGCAATCTAAATGAGCTAGGGACGAAGGAATATAGGTGGCAATCTTGACATGAATATGATACTCTACATATAGTTTTCCATTTTGTTTTGTCTAGTATTATAGCTATGGTTGTTGGTTTGGTACACATCAAATGATATTAAATCATTTATGCTTCATAGAGAATTGTAGACCTAATCCTAGCCCTATATTTTATTAGGGGGATCCAACCTAATTTATGCAAACTATAGAGATGTGTAACTGTAATCACTTGTTACAAACTGTGCCCCATTCTTTTGAATTTTTCCCCTGATTTTCTTTTTGTTTATTTGTTTGGAAATCCCAGACATGGCTTCCATATTCTAAAATAGGTATCACAAATCAACTGATTCATTTGTCTTTCATTGATTTAGGGCAATAGATCAGATTTCGTCTCAGGAATGCCAGTGTTGAGCGTGTTTTTTGCACAAAGTGTCAGATATGATTGAAAAGCTTCATGCTCCCTTCATGTCCTTTGCAAAGTCTTCATTGCCTTTACATTCTCGTAAGTAAGGAGTCTAAAGAAGAATTAATGAGGAGATATTGTCCGGTTTTCTTCTTCTGAGAATATAATTGTCTTAAACATGTAAATCTTCCTTTGGGAATGATTTCTTCATGCACAGCTTTGTTGGCACATTTAATTTATAGAATTCTTTGTTACAAAAAAATCTGGCCATAATACTATAAAGAGTCATAATATTATAAAGAATACAGGGATCTAAACTGCAAAATTTTTCAACCACTGAAAAAGCGCGTGATCCACAATCGACTATTTCCCATCCGATAATGCATAATGTAAGATCAAAACTCCGCATCAGCTCTTCATACAATAAACATGAAATATCAGATCAAAATCTTATACCCAGACCTAGATTTAGATATTGATCTGATTTTGGCCTCTAGATTTAGATTTAAGATGTTAGCTGTTAGCTGTAACTAGAATCTTGATTGTAAACTATCTTGACTCTAATCTATATTTAATATGATTACAAAAATGAAAAGAAGGTTAAGGGGAAATAAAGCAAGGCTGTTTTCTGTCGTTGTTGTTTGTTTTGTTTTTGAGAAAAAGGATAATAAATAATTGAAATAGTGCCATAAAATTAGATGATTAAAGTATGTTTTATTTGTTTTAATATACTGTTGGTTGAATACTTTTCACTATGAGTGGGAGTAACAGTGGTCATGCCAAAGTAAATTAATTTCATTGTTTAATCATACATTTGTTTGTATATCTTATAAAGATATTCAATCTTCACTTTGAAAATATTATTTTACTTTTACTTTTTGTATCTGTCATATGATAATGAAAAAAGAGTTAAATCCATGAACAATTCCTTGCCGTTTCACTTTCAGCAAATGTTCCATCTTGTTTACAAGTCATTAATCTTAAACCACTCATTTAAAAAAGCCCAAAGTTTTTTCATTCTTCATACTCTGCTGCTTTTCCGGATTTAATTTGTAATTGTGTATGTTTATCTTGCTACACAAGACTTGAATTACCGTACTTAATATTAATTACTACTTCTTTGAATTTAGCTGATATTCAGTGGTACTTAATTCCACATGAAAGATCTTTCATAATGCTGAGCTGTTGATGAAGACGTGATAATCACATATTACATTTTATTTTTACATTTTTTAGCTCAAATTGCAGCTCAGGATCTTATGGATGAATGTATATTGTAAATGATGAGCGCAAAATAATACTGGAAAATGTTGCTGTATAAATCTTTTTTCATTGAAGTTTTGGCAAAACTTGAAGAAGAAAAGAAAATGTTCAATCACGGTTATATTATTATTATTATTATTATTATTGTTGTTCTTCTTCTTCTTCTTCTTTTCTTCTTCTTCTTCTTATTATTATTATTAACAATTTCTTACAATGAAATTACTGATGTAATGAAATAATTCTCAAGTTTCTAGCCCATATATACTATCTGATTTGGGGATCTAGTAAGAGAACACTTTAATAGCCTACAACAAAATACACGCTTTTTGCAAAGACAGTCTTAAGCCTAAATCATTCTCTTTACTCACCATTTTGCAACTGCCTGAAAGAAAACCACTAGGTAGTGTTATGAAAGACAGGCCTTCAAAACTCACTTAGCTTTCATTTGGCCTACAGGTCTTCGACTATATCTTTTAACAATAGTTCTATATGTACAAATAAATAATCCGCAGATCTGTACTAAATAGTAGAAGTTTTACATTTGAATAGTAGGCCGTCTATGGCTACTGGCACTGGGCTATTCCTGCCTATTTGTTTGTCTGTCACCTTCACTTGAATCAACAACTGAACAAGTAAGATTCAGCCCAGTTGCATGTCTTTGAGTGCATGCTCATAGCTACATGCATTCCTGTCAAATAGAAGCCAGAATTTTGTGAGGTAGTCTCACTTATTGTTCTTGACAAGTGAAGCAAGACAAACATTGAAGAATAAACAAAACCCTTGGATTTTACTTGAGGTGGTGACTTTTGAAAAAAATCATGTTCCCAGCATTTTTTTTTTTATAATGGTGTTTGAATGTAAAAATTAAACCATGAATATTTGAACTTTTTTTTTTTCTAAATTAATATATTTCATCAAATTTGTTTTTCATACATCCGTTCTTTTCATTACCCAAGTGTTAATGATTGATATTTAATTCAGTCAGTTCATTTATCATCATTAAAATATTCATGACATATGGTGTGAATAAGTAACCTATCAACTTAATTCATAACTATAAGAAAAGTGTCTGAAAAAAAAAAAAAAGGAACTTTTGATATTTGTGACCACCATTGAAATACTTAAAATGAACTTTTTGTGATGCTTATTTAATTTACAATACCCGGATTCTTTTAACCTTCTTAGAAAAGGTCTCAAAAACTTAAATTGTGTTTATGTGTAGAGGCCTATGCTTCCCCCTCCCCTTTCACCCCCACACACCCTCCTCCAAAAGAAAAAAAAAAATTCATGATTTAAAAATAAATATATATAAAATGCTAATTACAATAATTACCTGGTGAAGGAATTGCATAACTTTTGCATCATCAAACTAATCAGGAAAAAACATATTTTAATCATCATACACTTTAAAATAGTTTTGAAAATATCCATACATTAGTGCTCAACTTTAGCGGCACCCGCTACAGCGGGACTATCCCTACAGCGGGACCTTATGGCAATTCTCTTTTTTCTCTCTCAGTAACTCTTTTACCTGTTCATATATGTTCCAACCTCATTGAAATTATAGAAAAGTACAACCATATTTGCGATGTCATTCAGCTCTATTCCTCGATTCCAAAGAATAAACTTACTTGATATGATATCAAAGAAAGTGGACTGCTTAAGAAATATAAAGACCTGGATGATTAAAAATAAACTTAAATGAAATGAAAAGAAAATTGAAGAACTGTCATTCAAAAAACTTCTAAAAATACAAAAAAATAAATTTATGTTTGAAACCATCAATGTATGTAGCACACAAATTAGTTAATTGACTGCCTGCATGCAAAAGTTGGGTGTTATTCTTGACAAACATCTCTGTATGAATGACCATGTATTAAATGTTATAAAATTTTGTAATTTCCATCTCCAGATCATCAGTAAAATACAGATATTCATTGAGAAAAACACAAACATCTGCAAAATGCTCATGAAACCTCTAGTTCTCAGCAGATTAGATTATTGTGTTTTACTTTACTTTTTGGTTGTCCAAAATACCGAATTGCTAGATTACAAAAAGTTCAAAACAGGGCATCCAGAATAACACCAAGTGAGCCTATTGGTATTACCCCAGTCCTCAGTTTTGTACAAAGTCCATTGGCTGCCAGTATCATACCTATTGATTTCAAAATTGTTTTACACCTTTAAAGCATTAAATAACTTTGCCCCATCCTACTTAAAACTTGACAGTCAGTATATCCCTCATTTCCTCAGAAAATATGCTCTTGTTGTGAAACAAGTTGTTTTTGGATAGTGTCCCCTCTATTTGGAATTTTATGTAGGTACAAAATTAAGCCCATCTTAGAATTCTTTTTAAAAAAATCTTTACTCAGAATGGTTCTGTAGAGCCTTTTCAATCTAAGTTTCTAGTATTTTGTTCTAATTTTTATTTAACTTTAATGAGTATAATTATATATGTCATATATACACAAATTCCATTGTAGGTTCAATTATGCTTTGTTGTAGCAAAGATCAGTACATGCATACAGGACTGCACTTATTTGTAAAAGTGTGCTGTAATTCCAGGTTTATGAAATAAATTTTGTTCAAAGTGTATCATGTTATACTTTCTAGTTACCACACCAGATCTTTCTGAATGTTTTCAAACTTAAAACTAAACCGTATTTTTCATCTGTAGCTGTTTTGTCAGTCACGGCGATGGAGAAAAGAATGTTCTTCCTTCATTCACATTCCACAGGAAAGTCTTCTTTACCATGACATATATTCAATTTTATTGATCTTTAATTTTCAATCAATCTTTAAAAAATTATTTTGTCTTTTTTATATTAATGTTACTTGTACTTATATAAGCAGCTTGTAATTTCACAATATGCCAAAATATGTGCATATTTCACATTTTTGCAACTAATCAAAAGGCTGGAATTCTTAGTATTCTTGGGCCTCATAGTAACTTATCCATGAATTGTGACAGGTTTAATGTAAGTTCAGGCACCTTCTATCAGATTACTCTTTTGGCCCTGCTCACGTATGAGATTTTGTAGTCATACATGTATATAATTAAGATTGAGGTCACTAGAAATAAGTAAGAGATGTCCATGTCAATATGAGGACTACATGTCCAGATCTGTAGATTTTTCCTTTCATATGGATCTCCTGTTTCACTTAAGTATTGAAATGCTTTCTCTTATTTTTCACAACAAAGTAGCCTCACAATCATAATCCAGATTGAATTCCAGCCTTTTCATTAGGTGCAAAATATATCATGAAGAAACCACACAGTTTTTTTTTTTCAACATGTGAAAATATTGAATGCCTACTGATATATCCTTATGCAATGTACAGGCTTGTCAATTGTGCCAAATGTGATCAATAAAGCTTCTCTATTCATAATATTCATTTAGTTCTCATGTATCAAATGTATATCGTGTGTTCCCTCTTCCTTTTCTGTCTGAATTTGGATATTTAAGATTACAAAGGCCATACACGAGCTATTGGATGCAAATATGTATTCATGATGAAGTGTGGATTGACAAACAGCTGTACAAGTGTTGCCCAACAGGTCTTTTGCAGACAAATACCTTCTCAACTCCCAGTGGAGTATATAGAGATGCAACCCTGGTAGTATTGCACATGAATAGGGAATAGCTGCTTCCCTCTTCCAGCAAAACTCTCACCACCCTGAGGACTCAAACGTGAGCCAGACAGTAGAAGACAGTTGAGAGAAGAGGCTGTCACACAATCCTTAGCAGCCCTGTACAGCATGCATGGAGAGTACTGGCAGAAGGCCTACTCTTTCTCCTCTCCGTTGGGTACCAGTGCATGACATAAGCATAAAACACATCTATGAGTTATTTATAATAACAAAAATCTTAATTTCCTTTTGTTCAAATAGTGAGCATAAAGACATCAACGGTACAATGAAAGACAAGTCTTACTAAATTTTGAGCAAATTTTATAAGAACAAAAGAATGGTACAAAATCATAACAGTAGTAGCTTATATTACTGGTATAAGCCAATGGGGTCTATTTATTCATTAGTAAAAAAAGAAAAATCTTTTATTACTGTAAAGAAAAGTTTTTAAGTCAGTCAAAATGAAAATTTAATTGACAAGGGGCTTCTTCAAGTATGTTACCACTAGAAAGGTTCAGAAATGTACCCTTACTGGTGACAAAATTTTAGAGCCAGCTTTTTGTCTTTCATGATAACAGGAATATTTACATATCAAGATGAAATCATGTATCCATACCAAAATGATCAATATCCTTTTCAAACCTCTGTCACGTGCTGTAGGAAGTTGAGAGCTAGTTTCACTGCCAACATCAACCATGGCAGCCAGAAGATGATGTGACATTTGGATAATCAAGAGAAAAAATCCTACCAAATTTCAAATTGTAATTGCTGTGACAGTAGCTGAGTAAAACTATTCATACATATTGGTGTACCGTTACAAGCAGATAATACAAGAAAGAGGCATCCCACATTTGGCATCCTCAGCCTCCTAACAGGTCAACTGTGAGGTAAGAAGTCTGACTATGATCATGTCATTGGAAAGGACCTAGACTAGATAGACCAGATTAGATAACATTGCTTGGTGAGCAATTTATGCAAAGGAGGCCCACTTTTCTATGACTTATTACTGCAAAAATGTCAAAGTGAAACTTGTGAGAGTTTCATTAAGGTGGGATTTTTTTTTTTAAATGCTTGTTTCTTACTTGTTATCAGGATAGCTTTCTTGCTACAGCTCCAAAATGGAGTAATAAGCACCATTCCTTCCAGTCTACACACACAGACACACACTCAAATGTGCAATTGTTGGAAAAAAATATTTTAAAACTCTTTCTGTTAATAAAATTGGTGACAGAGCCTTAATTTGTGTCCTTATCCAAACATAATTTTTACATGACATTGAAGGGGATAAAGTGATCTTAGTAATCAACAAAAAATAACTCACTAACCACTACACATATCAGAAATAACTCAACAATAAACTCATCACATCAAATTAGAATTAAAAATAAAACTTCACATACGATTTACTTTATATGAGCCATTCTCAAAAGGTGATCCTTATATTGTTGCAAAACCTATACTTTCTCAAGATTAAAATAATGGCAAAATTTTTATAAATTTGACTTCGTAAGGCATAAATTAATTTGTACTTTTTGTGATAGAAGATGATATAGGGGGTCAAAAAGGCACCCTCTGAGCTCTGCAGTTGGTAACATAAAAATGGGACCAACAGGAGTTGTTTGCTTTGTTTGTATAAGGTTTAAGGGCTCTTACGACTTAATTAGGTCATCTCAGCACCAATGAAAAAAGTAAGATAAAAGCTGACTAAAAAGTAAGAAGAGGACAAGCAGTAGATGAGGTCTTCAGGTGAAGAAAAGAAGTTGTATAAAACAGAATTATGCATTTGAAATAAATAATATTACATAACATTAACGGTGACTAAATGAAGAGATAATTGCCAAACAAATTTTTCTCTAAAAAAATACCAAAACAAATTTACAAATAAACAATATCCTTGAAGTCCCAATAACCACACAGGATTTACTACCAGCCTTTGAGTGCAAAAGTACTCAGTCCACGAAGAAATCAAGTGAACCCAATAGTATTTTTAACGAGGAGGGGGGTGGGAGGCGGCAGTTTCTGGAACATCATTTTTCTCAATACATTTCATCAATTTGATTCATACGCAGGCACGATGGGCATGGAGTAGCCTTTTTTTTTTCTGAATGTCTGTTGGCCATGGAAATGGCAGCCATGTTGGATTTTGTCACAAAATTTCACATAAATTCAATTACAATAGGCTTCCATATTTTTTCGAGCATGTCTTTCAAATTTTGCATACTTGTTTTTTTGGTACAAACTTTGAAAACGATCAGAAGGATTTTTGCGTAGATGTGGAAGTTTTATGAGCATGAAGTATTAAAATAGAATGAATAAAAATGTATCAAAAATTATGTAAGAGCAAATTGATTTTGTTGGGTTATTTGCTGTTTCAGGTCATCTCAGCTCTCAGGGAAAAAGATGAAAGGCTAGCTTTAAAGTAGATTTTCAGATGAGGAAAAGTTGACGAAAAGGGAAACAAGCATTTAAAAAAAACATAAAGTTACTAAATACTGCGTGAGATGATTTACAGAGAAAAAAAATCATCTCTCTTAACAACATAACTAACAATGGCCATCAACCCGTAATCTGTGCATGCAGTAACCACCCAGGATTTTCTACCACCCTTTGTGTACAAAACTACTTCCTTGAACAGTTGAAACCGTAACAAGAAAAAGGGTACTCATAGTAAAATAAAATAAGCTTAAGATAAGCATTATGAAAAAACGACATAATTTGTGATTTTATTGGACTTTAGAAGGTTAGGATCACACGTTTTGTCTAGTTTTGCATTATAATTGAGTAATCCATAACTTTTTATGTATTTCCACAACAGCTTATGTTAAATCAT
>JAOWAY010424136.1:0-14094 GCA_028565895.1 Goniobranchus geometricus | reverse complement strand
CACCAAGTAAGAAACATATGATTTTGGTAGAAACCTTTTCCATCACGCATGAAATGACACGTTTTTGAAAAATGGACTTGTTCATTCTTTTTACCTGTGTCGTTTCACGCCTGCCTCATCTGGGGTTTCCCCTGGGTTTTCCCCAACTTTTACTAGGCATATGATTCGATCCTGAAGTTAGCCCAACCATCCTATTATCTTGATGTGCCAAATAGTTATGATTAATGTTCTGCCTAAGATATATGCAACCTTTTCTGTTTTTGTTTATGATTTTTTAAAAATATAACTATAACTTAAATGTATTGTTTCCATTTGATGCTCATATTGTAGTTTCAATTTTGATTGAATAAAACATCATCAAATTTTATCTTTTGGCTACTCACCTCAGTGAGGTCAGTGTGAGTATGAGCTTTTCCTCTCCAGATATAGGTTCTTTGCAGTTGGTACCAATGTGAATTAGTTGTAGATGAGGCAACGCTTAATGTTTCAGCTCTGCGTAGGTTTCGTACGACATTCGTGTATAATTGAAGAATAATTCTCTGTCCGGATTGTCCATGAGATAGCAAAATGTTCTGGTGAATTCGCCCCTTTCTTTACTCAATAAGTAATGGTCCATGCACCATATTGAGCGCCTGCTGCAGATTCTCTTCCTAGCTCGCCTGTGCAACAGAAATAGAGCAAAAAGTTCCTCGTCAGATGAGTCTGAACCGTCACTAATGTCGAACACAGACAGAAGGAATGACATGTGACATGTTTGATGTGAAATCCAGTGGAAACCTCGAATGTCAGGTGTCATGTGTCATGCAAGACACATGAAACGTGATACATGTCACATGGAACTTGGTGGAAACACAGCCTAAGAGTGCATCCCCAGCTTTTGAATACTTCCTTAAACAAATTCTTCATTACTTCTTTTAGCATTTAGTCTTTCATGAGCAACGATAATCATTTTATTTTCAATGTTTTTGCACAGCAGTGACAAACCTTTGTTTTAGCTATTCCTCAATGTAATCACCCACCAAGATTGAGACATTTCAAATGCTGCAACACCAGTTTTTGCATATTCCTCTTTAAACAAGATCTAACTCTGCATTACTCCTTGTACTACTTGCTTGCATCTCATTCTCAGAGGTGAAATGCCGGCCTGCCAAAAATTGTTTGAGGTGCATGAAAAGATGAAAATCACTTGGTGCTTAATCATGACTATAAGTATAAGGGAATGTGCAACTTCTTCCCAGTTATAAGACCAATTTTTAGTTTTGGTA
The DNA here is from genome assembly GCA_028565895.1 of Goniobranchus geometricus. NCBI lineage: Eukaryota > Metazoa > Mollusca > Gastropoda > Nudibranchia > Chromodorididae > Goniobranchus > Goniobranchus geometricus. The sequence continues at coordinate 12,829 of JAOWAY010424136.1, read as the reverse complement.
ACTTATTGGGTCTCGCTTTGTGAAGCAAACAAATGCCTGAACTGAGCATTCCATGTCTGGTTTTGGATTGCTCACCTCAATTTTTTAGTCTCACTTCACATTTCAGTATTTATTGTCATACCTTGAGGCATAAAGTGTGACGGTACTAAACTAATCCCCTTTCAATCTCAAAATACAATGCACATTATTTTGCTTCATGATTGATAATGCCAGTGGTGAATCTCTATCCTTCGATGCACCAGTCAACTGGGTTAACTAATATGTTAACCCTGTCTCATCTCCATTGACATATCATCCAGAAGCTCATCCTCTTTAATTAATATTGTGGTGTATAGCTATGTAACAATGCAGAACTTCCCGACCACTTTTATTTGTTATCTTCTGTCAGTAACTTGGGAAACAATTGTGGTTGAAGCACTTCGCTATAGCCTAATCTTTTGGCCACTTCATATAAAAGTTCTCAAAATTTTTGGAAAATGTTCAAATAGAGAAAATAATATGTTGGTACTCCCGAGTTAAATTGATCCATAAAGGGCCCTACATTCATCACAATCATCCTTTTTAATTTTTACTATTTTTAGCTTGGTTATTAGAACTAACAAACAATAGTACTGTATAGGTAGTTGTAAAATGGGCAACAGATGTCTGAAAGAGTCCACTCTGTCTGATAGAATAAGGGACTCTATTCCACAGTCTAAGTGAACTAGGGAAGAAGGAAGTCAGGTGGTCTTCTTTAAATTTTCCAACTGACTCAGTAGAATTGAGAATGGCTGTCAAAGTGCATGCACAAACAAAAGCAACAAAAAAAGCAACAACAAAAAAAAAAGCATCAAACAAAACTGTTGGTGGGTTCAAGCCTATGACTTTGATGTCTAATATATTGACCTAAGGGTAGTGGTCTTCTAGTACCATTATTGTTAGCACTGTTATTTGTCCAAGCACATGTAATATTAATATTGCATCTTTTTCAGTATCACCAATTCATCATTCAAATCATATATTAATTTATAAATCACAATCAGTATTACAACCAAGTGTGGGATTACTTCTTGAAAATCCAACATAAGTGGTGTTTTATTCGGCTTCAGAAATGACCTTTATTGGTGAATACATGAAGAATTGGTAGTCTGGTGGTGGTACATATAAATCTTAGAAGTATAGTAGTAATAGTTGTCGCACCTTGAGAGCACTTCCTTTATGGGTTTAGTTTAGGGCAATGTGAGATGAAAAGATTTGAAAAAAAAACTATATTTGCCTTTTCACAAATCATTTTGTTTTGCTCTTTCCATTGAAATTTGCTTTCAGTCATTAAAATTATTACGTTTTACCCCTACATGTCCTGCATGGCTCCTTTCTGGTTACGTTTTGTTGTGTGTATGAAAATGTTTTAATTGGAGTGTATTTGCTTGCAAATCATAAAACTGATTTAACTGAACACAAAGTTTCCATTTTTTCCTCCATTGTCTTAAGTCTTAAGGCAGCCACAGAAAGGATCCCCAAGCTTTTTGTTCCTTACCAGCGCTGCAGCTCTCTACGCCTCACAGCACCTGTCTTTTCAGGTGGCTGTACATTGTTCATATAGAATGCTTATTCCTGCTCGTCCCCGCTTACCTTGACCCACTAGGCTAACTGACCGACCTTCTTTTATTTTATGTCACTTGCACCTGTGTGTTTCTTATTATTCTAAAAAGTAGTATCAAATGGACAGATATGGTTCTCACCTCCACTGTGCATTATCACCAGGTCTTGTCTTAAGATGGAGATTTTACTTTTTTTGGATTGTATGCTTTCAAAACCAAAGGGGGGTGGCAGGAAATGAAATAAATAAAATGAGACAAGAATTGAGCAAGTACACGTACTACCATCTGTAAATGATGATTGCTGATATCAATGACTCAATGACCCTATTATCTCCAGCTTACAAGACTCGACATCTTTCAGTACAAGTTCAAAGGATGACTCATCTGTAGCTCAGCCGCAGTTTAATGTGAAATCTAGATCTAGATCTAGATATGGTTTTGAAGTTGGTATCTCTCCCTCCTCCCCAAAGAGTACAGTCTTGCCCAGTGCACACAGTGAGTTGTGGCTTGTAGGATTTCCATTGTTTCGAAATGACAATAAGTAATTTTCTGCTGTCTACATGTAATGTGGATAACGTAATGTGTTCTAGTTTGACTTTTGATTGACTGATACGGACCAGAACAATTCAAATGCAAGTGTGTAATGGGCTTATGGCTTAGTTATGTCAGACTTCCTGTTCAAGGTCCAGTTCCACTCGAAATCAGTTTTTTAAAAAAAGCACAAGTGGGAACATTCCTTTGAAAAAAGCATCGCCTTTACTACAAGATATTCTATTTTTTAAGTATTCACCAAGTGACAAATTAGAACACAATTTATGCTTTGTTCGGTGCCTTTAAGGAAAAAAGCACTCTCTCTGTGGTTGCCCTAAGGTAAGATAAGGGTGAGATATTCTTGTATATTGAGAACATAGTGTTATTATGTAGAGCAAAGAACCCCACATTCAGGGAAGAATTTGAGAAAAGCTCATAACCATCTTCATGCTATGAACCAGGCAGAGTCGGTGTTGCAGAAAGAAAAGGAAATGGACTGTGAAGAACAAATGGTAGCCAACTACAAATATATTAGGTAGTGGGTTACACTACACTACAGATTAGCTTACATGTACTACACGTACATTCCTCACTATGACGACATGCATTGCACTCTTCGATGGTTTTTGATTCTGCACCATCAGTCCAAAAAACCTGTTCAATATAAAGACAGTACCATGGTACAGTATCTCTAGAGAGGATTATGAAAGAGAAACACATCACATGCATGTTACAGATTTTTATTCCATCATCATCATCATCATCATTTGGGAGAAGGGATAGGACAAATGTTTTTATGTACAGCAACAGTTCACAATAGTACCCAATCCCCTTGATATTCATTTATAACAATGGTAACAAAATAGAATTAGAAATACCCACCATTTTTATAATTTGACATTGAAACATTTCATAATATGGATGATTACCATAATAATATCCGCAAATCTGAACAAACACACAGCACAACTTTTACTTTAAATAAAAAATAGGATTACTAAACTTTTGTATTTGTTTAATAATCTTCTGTACTTGTGAAATATATCAACAGAACAGACTCTCTCTCTAGGCACAACTGCATAATGGTAGGATGAAATGACATGCATTGGATAATTCATACTACAGTTATGAAAAACTGGGGATGGGGGGGGGAGAGAAAAATTTTCTGATTAAACAAGTTTTATTTTGTTTTGAGTTTTTTTTTTTGTTTTTTTTTTCATCAAAATCTATGGCAAAGTTTTACTGTCAATACATTTTCAACTTCTTTATGAAAGAAAGAAAATGGATTCAAATGTATCATCACACTTATTCTCATCTAAGAAACCACAATGGTTTTGTGCTGTAGGTTCATTTGAGTGCCTAAAGCAATAGTAATTCTTCACTTTGCTCCATGGAAAAAAGTGGGACAAAGATTTTGTTCCTCCCTAAACCAACAGAGATACGACAGACAAAATCAAAGTATTTCACTTCAGACATGGTTACATATTATATTACCCCATGAAGACAAGAATTTGGTATCCACCACCAATAAAAAAAAAAATTACATCTGAAGGTTCAGACTTTATATTGGGACAGTGTGTCAATTGACACTCATCCCTTCTTGTACTCTTCAATCTAGCTTTTGAGAACAAGAAATTGCAGTGAAATGAAATTGTTGTCGGTGTCTTTCCGCCTCCATGTGATGTGTGTGTTTTTTTTGTTTGGTGTTTTGGGCCCTTTCTAACTAATTAACTGAATGTCAATGGAAAAGGTAAGACTGATAGGTGAATTCAAAGTAAAAGTAAGAGCAGAAACAGACTTTCAGGTCAGGAAAGGAAGCTGCTAAAAAGGAACAGAAGTATTAAAAATAAACAAGGGTAATTCATATTATCAAAAAGGGCGACTGAATCGATGGATGATTTACAGACAAAACACTATCTCTTCTTAACACAAATCTTCAAATTCATAAGGCCAGCGCTATTCACCAGTACTGACGAGTGGGAGATAACCCCTCAGCGGGGCAATCCATCAATACTGACAAGCAGGGGTTAATCCTTCCACGTTGCCATCTACTGATGAATGGAAGATACTAGTGGTCTTCAGTGCTCTACTGACACTTACATGCGGGGAGGTTATAATAACATTCAATGCAAATAATCTAACTCATAATATGAAGGAAGAGTAACCTAGTGGATTTAGCTCAGTATTGTCTTTCTGTGTATATGTCAGTATTTGGCCTAACTAGTGAGCAATTGACCCCTTTAGTATTTTTGAGTCATGAAATGCACATGGATGGGGAAATGTTGCGTCATCACCCAGTCCAGCAAAATTTTCCCACTTCTGTGAGAACACAAAAGAAAGCTTTATAGAACAGAACATGGGACAAACAAGAGAAGCTCAAAGTCAAACCTGAGTTGCCTTCAATGACTTACATGGGAAGATTTAAAAGAAGGTCATTCCACATCCTCTCAGCTAAGGAACCAGAAACCCACACTTCAAAATGAACTGATTTGAAAATAATTCGACTGGGCAAAAATTACAGAGCAAGAGCACATTTTTCAATATAGAGTGAAAAATACTTTCTATGGGTATTATTCTAGTTTTGTGTAAGCTATTGTAAGATTTGGATATCTAATAAAAGCACTATATATCAAACTACATGTACAGTCATGAAAATAGGCAGCAAAGCTCCAGACTTGTAATATTATTAGAATGGGATAAGGTGGGTTAAGCAATAATTGTGGTCAACATTTCTCTCCTTAAAACTTGACTGTCACATTTTCAACAAGAATAAATACTTTCATTTTTATTATAACAAGATGATCTACAAAAGATAGGACACAGTTTTCAAATAAATTAATCTTTAGAAGCAAAAAAAAAAAATCAAACATCATTTCATACACTTTACGATAAAATATTTCAGGAGATGAGGTCAAATAATCCAAAAACAAACAAATATTGAAACATACATTATCACTACACAGGTGATTTTCGTGAAAGTTCACAGGTACAGAGTTATTTTCTGCATATATGATGATTGCTTTTTTTTGTTGCTTTGTTCTGATTTCGGGTGGTGATTTGGTCATTTGTTTTGCTTTTGTTTGTTTTAGTCTTAAATGGGGAGAGGGGGGGTATTTATTAGATGTTATTTGAGGTTTTGTTCTTGTTTTTTTTTTTGTTTTTTTTTTTGTTTTTTTTTGGCTGGGTTTGTTTTTTTTTCCCCGGAGATGTTTCTTTATCAATAGCTATATCACACAGCCATTTTAAAGATTAAAGGGGTTTCCTGGGTCAGCAGGAAATTTCAAATATCAACTCATCCACTGAGAACAATTGGACACTTAGTTTATGCTATACCTGACAGTGGAGAGCAAAGAACAAAGATCAACTTCATTGCACACAATTTCAGTTCTAAGAAGCCATGGCGAAATCAACTTATCCATGCCAAATACAAAAAGATGGGAAATGCTGGGGTCTTATTTTAGTTTGAGGCATCTAAGCGTTAGACAAACCGATACATCATTCTTTTTGTCAATTCAATCAAGACATGAAGTTTCAAACAAAGACAATTTGCATAAGAGAACATAACTTAATGTTGATACACCACAATCTATACAAAGAAACCTTAAACAAATCAGCTTCATAAGTTTAGTCATCTGTGCTGAAATCTAAATTTCTGACCCTTCTTAACAGCCAATAACATGCTATAACTATTAAGAGTAGTAACTTTTTGTTCCAGCAATTGACTATGGAATTTGTGAATTTCTTATTTTTTATGTTTCTTTTATGAGAGTGTCCTGCACACCGCCTAGGAAAGGTCTTTTGATTGTTACGACATCAATTAAATTTTGACGGCTTATTTAAACAAAGTGACACTAGCAAACACAATCTTATAATTCTATGTGCACTAAATAACAGATGCATGGATTTCTTATTAGAACAGAATTCGATAAAATGCCATCTGCGAAGGGGCTTGAAATATTTTCCTGAATTTCAATTGTGACCAAATAAGAAAAATCGGAAAAAGGTAAACTTACCGTAACCATGGCATTAGATACCGTAGACTCGTTTTTACTACTTGTGAGCTATGCATAGAGAGATTGTTTTAAAATCCTCTTAACATCTTAGGTAGCTTTGTAAGACCCAGCATGGTTTTTAAGAGTTGAACTTGACTTATTCTTGCAATGCCACAATGTGCCTGCAGTGAAAAATCGCAATGCCTGTAAATGACCCAGACCTCTTCTGAAACCACTGTGCAGTATCCCATTATAGTAGTTCTACCCTCAAAGTGAAACTTCGATTCAGTAAAAGTGAAGAGAATTTCTTGAAAAGCCATTGAAAATTCACTGTGCGGGTGACCTCTGCCCTGTGCAGAAGGGGTAGATCGTTATTCTCATGCTGATTTTATGCATTTCTGTGCTTTAAAACGCAAGTTATAGAATTTGAAAGTGTCACGTATATCAGATTTTTCTTTCTCTGGGAAAACAACTCAGGCCGTCTGGTCTGACACTGGAAAAGACTGTGGTTGATATCTCAGGTGACCTCAGCAATTAAATGGCTCCTTACATTGGTCGGCCTGTTTTTATATTACTAAGAATAGATCTACATGCCATTGCATTCCTTTCTCCCCTGGCTGTAAACAATTTCTTGAGGGGAGTGTGTTTTCCCGCTAACGGTCTACCATGCAATATTAATTTCAATTATCAGACCTAGCAAGTAGATTTCTAGATCGAAACTGCTATCGTATTTCACGCTTACATCAAAAATGATTAAGAATCTTTTTTTTTTTTTTTAAAACACCCAACTCCAAAAAATAATCTGTTGCATACTCTTTTCTTATCACCCTCATGTACCAAGGAAGAGGAAACTTGCAAAAAAGGAATATATATAGATATATATATATATTTCTTCTTATTCCATATAATGCATATCATATATTTGGCTAGCAATGTTGTCCTGTTTTCTGCTAAATTTCAAGATTGACTTTAGTTGTTTATTTTTTCTTTCAAGGCTGTGTGAAGACTAGTTTTTATCTCAGAGATTTAGTATCTTCTCTCAAATACAAAAGCAAGTTTGTATTTTTGAAACAGACAAGCCCTTTCTAAAGCAATATCTTATGATTACGTAACTGTAATGTAATAATTTTCGTGAACAGAAAAATCTTGAAATTTTTAGCGTTATCAAATTCCTCACCAAAAAATTGTGAATTTTATCCTAAAATAATGCCAAATAAAATTTGGATGAGACAGTGCTTTTCCGAGTATTTCAAGACTTATAAGGAGCCATTCACCCTGTACAAAAGCCCTTTAGCATTTTCCCCCAATATCAGGCAAATTTCGAGAACAAAAATGGGCATAACTTTTTTATTTATGGATCACTTCTAAAAATTCAAAAAGCTTTGACTTTGTCATACAAAGATCTACATGGCTGTCAACTTCCTTTTACCATTTTCTAAAAATATAAATTTGAGTTGGCATTGCTACTTATTCCTTTTCAACACTGTTATTCTTCAACATCAAGAAAAGAGCAAAACAAAAAAACCACGGAGTAATTACACAACACACTTGACAATTGATGTCAAAGCTTGATAAATAATGAACAGAACACCAAACTTTCTCTCCCTTCAAAGACACTGCTAGGTATCTAGACTAAACACAGGACACTATGAAATAGAGAAAGCTTTCAAATTGGATTTTTTTTTTTTTTTTTGGTTAAGTTCTTTCCAACGTTCAAATATTATTATTTTGCAAGGGTTCAGATATTACATCTCCCACAGCGGTAAAACAGTACATAGATTAGAGAACTGAGGGTAAATACACAAATGACAAGGCAAAATCCAAGACTGTTTCAAGACTTCACAAGCAATTCGAAACCACAGGATGAGCAAATTTAAAAAAACAACAAAATTGTGGATGACCACCATCCCCTTGAGAAAAAGAAAGCCATCTGAGACAGATCTTGAGAGCTGAACTGCATTAAGGGACAAATATCTCACCTAGATTTTCTAGACCTAGCCTACTCGGCCTAGATTTCTGTCTCCATCTCTAAAGCAAGATCTCACACTTATCTTCCCTGTAGAGAATTTTAAAAAATTAGAGTAAACCAAGTATGTGTTCTGTATTCATTCAGGAATACTATTTTCCCAAATCAAACATTTAAATTCTTTGAATTCCGACTAGTGAAGAAAGGAGTTCAAGTTAGGTCGTAGGATCGATGCTCAAATCTGGCAGCCTCAAGCCGACACCTAAGCCAAACAGGAACAAATGCTACTGGTCTAGGGGTGGGAGAGCCCTGGGGGAGTCTTTGAAAATAAGCATAGTGCATTAAACAATGGTCAGGTGGTCAAGGAAAGTATTTATGCGGCAAATATGGAATGGGCTTCTGTGGCGTCTGTGGAAAAGTGGTGATGAGATCTCGGCATGAGTCAGAGTCAAGAAGCATTATAAATGGTCAGTACATGTGTGCATGACCGCATAGGTTCGAACCTCGCTAGGTGCAGCAAAGTCACACAGAGTCATTGTGTCCTTGGGTAAGGCACTTCTCCTAGCTTACCTCGCTCGACTCAGACTTGAATGAGTATCTGGCCGTTTAAGTCAGCGCTCTCTTTGTCTGGAAAATGTATTTGCACATAACAGGCTGCATGTCTTGTTCTAAATGTTCTGTGTTGCTGTTGGTCAGGAGAATAAAATGTCATTGTAAAGCGCAGTGAGCATGGATACGTCGTATAACGAGCGCTATATAAATGCCATCTTCATTTTTTACACAGCCCTATAACATTGTTAGCAACTTAACTAATTTCAGCGCCAGATACATTGAGACAGTGTCAAGCTTATAACGCTGATGATTAATAATGATTTCATTTTACAAAACGAACATTTCCCTAAAGACATGCTGTTTCAACGATATTTCTATTTCAATAAATGCAATGAGCACTTAATATTAACAATCAATCATTGAGGAAGGGGTAAGCAACCAAAAACTAACAATAATAAAGTTACCAAACAAGATCCAATGATGTAAGCATTATCACATTTCCCCAGCCCCAGATATTTGTCATTTTGAGATTTTTATCCTTTCTTTTCAGTGAATCTGATGCACATGAGCAGACTTTTGATAATACAACACTTTCTGTGTTCATCACAAGGGCTATTTGTCTATTTTATGCTATCCTCATTAAGTTAAAATACAAAAGGCTCAAATTATATATCTCTCTCCATCTGTGTCTGTAATCAGTATAAAAAAAAAAAAAAAAAAAAAAAAACCTTGCTGCCACAATCAGATATATGAAGAAGCTTCGTGGTTCCCCTTCAGTTTCCTTCCCAAATTTTATAATAAAGAGTAACCACTAAAGAATCATGAGACATTTCTAAAACAAACGGTTTACACTATTTCCCATGTTCATGCACAAATAATGAAATGCTAATTTTTAGAAAAGATATTGAATTTGTTAATACTAACGCCTGGCAGAGATTTAAAAATGGTATGTGAGAAGAAAAAACAAATGGACAAGAAAAACATCCAGGCTGAGGCAAGAAATACCCCAAGATGCATATGTATATACTTCACAAATACATACAATGAGGTAAAACTAGATCAACGGGCCAACTATGGGAATAACAATTTGTTTCGACCCTACCCCAGGGCATATGTAAGGTGGTACCCAAAAAGCTCTGAGGTGGCAAAAATTACTTGAGGACAGCACACCTTTGCTGACAGGGTAATGGGTGTGGTTCGCATTTTCACGAACAAGGCAAAATTCTGCACTATAATCAGAACACCATAATCACTGTAATAAAACCCAGATAATCACAGATACAAATAAACAAATTCCTTGATGCTTTCACATAGCCTCTACGACCCTGTAACAGTAACATTTGAACAAGAGCCAGACTTTGAAACTTACATGTTGCCCTGAATAAGACTCACTTATTGAAAGATAAAAACATACATAACCACAGAGCAGCTGTTGCCCACTTTCGCTATGCCCTGCCTTTGCAAAATTAATCATGGAAACAAAACTGTCTGGTCCAGATATTTTCTCTTCGAGGAATAACAGTGTAGCCATAAACTTATAAAAGCGCATCCTTGTGAAGAAACGATCGAGATGCACTCTATAGTTTGCACTGATCACTTTTCCAATGCAAGCCCCACATCAAGAGCCACTGATTTTGTCTTATTGATGTTACCAGTAACATGTATTTGTATGGTGAAGATTTAGATTTTCAAAACAACTTAATGTAGTTTGATCACTGCAAGGCATGCTTTTCTCTAATGGATTGCTATCATCTATCGGTACACTCAGAAGCTTAGCATAGGGAAAGAACTATCACTTAAAGGGCATCTAAGTGATTTGTGTGTTTGGTGTTTCAGGACTCTTCGACTACAAAGGTTATCTCAACACCAATATGAGACAAAGGGCTAATTTAAAGTAAGAGAGAGGCCAGAAGAAGTAGAACAGATTTTTCTTAAAAGGAAACGCATTTAAAATAAGTATACAAAACATAAAATAACTAAAAGCTATACAGAGAGATAAAAACATACAACAAAAAAAAACATTCCTCTTAAAAAAATGTCCATAAAGCCCCAAACTATGCCTGCAATAAACACCCAGTGGTACCACTACCACGGTCAAATAATTATGTTTATGGATGAATATTTCAGCACAGTATAAGACACATTAAGAAGAAGAAATTCAATGTTTATTTCATCTAAATTCAGGAAAGAGTAAAAAAAACAAACAAAACAAAAAAAAAACGAGAATCATGAATTGAACTCATGTTAATTTAGAATAGAACTGTCAATTTGCCTCAAAATGTATAGAACAAATAATTCAAACTAAAGAGATATGCAAGCCTTCCACGATGACTCCTTTTCATGCTTAGCATTACGACCAACAAACAGGCATAAAATCACATCTGAAAGCCAAAAAGACAAGTTTTATAGCTTTCTGTACCACATCTATAGAACAATATCACTGGAAATGGGTATATGGGAACATTTCACTTAAATAAACAGAAAATTAAAGCTAACACATCAATGACCTATCCGTTATGAAACTTGCGTTCTAGGAAAATCAGGGGTGGGAATTTTAATATTGGTCTACATCATCTGAGAAGACAATATCAAAAGAACAGAAAAAGGTCGGTGCAGTGAAGATTCCTTAGTACACAAATTACAAATTGCATAAATATATAACATGTAGGGGAAAAATTTGCATAATGAATGTCCAGATTTTAACCACCAGCTTCCCATATTTCCTTTTAACTGCTGTCAGCTAAAAAAAAACATGATGTGAAGAATGAAAAGTGACACTCCAAACAATAAGATTTGATAGACAGCTAATAAGAGTTCTGCTTTTTCTTTTTCAATGAACTGAAATGAATAGAAATGATGAATCTTAGTAGTAAACTAAATCTCTTTTAAATCATGATTGTTTTATGTTGAAGGGCCCTCTTGGCTATAATTATAAGTCATTTCAACGGCTTTGGAAAAAAAACGAAGTAAGATGTAAGCTATGGGTGATTAAAAAGTTAGCTTCGCGAGTTTCAGTTGGATTTTGAAAGAGATGATAATGAAATTATAGGTGAAACTAAGATCATGTTCAAGGCCAGACTGGCCTTGCGTTGAATTGGTCTAAAGCTCTTCTTAGGTTGGATAATATTCACATCATTACCAGAAATCTAGTGTCACCCTCAACTGAATATTTCTTTTAAAGATGTGTGTTTAAGCTGAAGTTCAATTGAATCAAGTCAAAATCCTCAATTTACGCCATTATTCTCATACTTGGATTACATGGAGACCATGTTTCTGAGAAGCTTGTGGTTAAGACCCACATTTGTAAACAACTTTTAAAAATTAGGACACTTTAAAAAAATACACTAAGAAATTGAGAAAACACACACCACATACACAATCAGTGGTGGTTTCTGACTGACTTTCAATGTAATGTGAATCATAGATATTCAAGTTTTTTAGTTATTAAAACTCAGCAGCATATTGGAATCATGAAACAATTGCAAACACACCTGTGGTAGATTTCACACAGTATTAAGAAAACATATACTAATAATCAATACTCATAACATTCTCAGGCCAGCAAGCAAATGACATCCCCTGTAATAATAACTTTCGGCTGAGATGGAATGACACAGAAACATATAATAATATACAAGGGCATTGTACTCATGGTGTAATCCAAGAACAGTGATGGTGAAATTTTCATGAAAATTGTCACATGAAGGTTTTGGTGATATAATAAACTAAATAAATCTAGACATGTTTCATCATCAATGAGAACTTCTCAGTCACCAACAATTCATGCCATTTTCAATTTATTTCAGTCTCTAAGCATAACCCTATAAACAAATGCACAAAAAAGTACAAATCTTTAACAGTCTCCATGAAAAGAAATAAATCCACAAATTTAAATACATAAATATATATATATGTGTGTGAATGTCTATTTTTGTAGATTCATAAATTCACTCTACATAAGTAGGAAAAAAATTAATATCATTATCAGCACCTAGAGAGGCTTTGTCCAATTAGGACAAATGTTTAGCATGACACTCTAAAGGGGGTTGGAATATTCTGAAAATCAATTATTTTCAGAAGGAAAATCTGAGAGGAGAAAGAAAGGAGTAGTGTGGTTTTAATTGGCACTTTACTGATGGAGAGAGAGAGAGAGAGAGAGAGAGAGAGAGAGAGAGAGAGAGAGAGAGAGAGAGAGAGAGAGAGAGAGA
>JAOWAY010424025.1:0-14100 GCA_028565895.1 Goniobranchus geometricus | reverse complement strand
ATTGACATAAAGAATGGAGAGATTGATCAAGAGTCTCAAGATCTGCTCCACAAGCTGATCATGGATAAGGTTCCATCTCGACTTCCAGAAAATCAAATCGTGGACAACACCCTCAAATGGTCAGCAAATGGAATTGATCCAGAAGATGACGTGCATGGACGATATCTTGAAATGTTTGCAGAGTGGTTCAAAACTTTAGTCATCCAACAGATTGATAAATGCATCAATCTTTGTTGGGAAAGAAAGATAAAGAATCATGTCATCATGGAAGCAATGAGTCACTTACGACCTTGTGCGCAGTTATGCAATTGCTTTTTCGGGCAGGATGAATTTCTCAACCAGGTATATCGTATGATACAAAGAGTGATGAAATCTACAAAGGTTGGAGACAATGAAAAGGTAGGAGAGGAAAATGTGAATAACGATGAAAATGAAACTAAAACTGATGATACTCTGAACAAAGGAGAGGATGCTATTGAAGCAAGCAATGATCCTCTCCCTGAAGATGAGACTACTGAAGACACAAATGAAGATGACACAACGAAGGAGATTGAAGACAATTCTGTCTCCAAATTAGAGAAGGAGGAACAATATGAACAAGGGGAAGAGGAGGAAGAGGAAAATGAGGAAACTAAAACGTTGAAAGAATTAGATTCCCTTGCTGCTCATTACAAAAGTATGGGTGAGAGGGCACCTACATTTGGACGGGGGGATGTTGGATACAATAAATCATCAGACCCAAGTGTAAACATTAGAGATGATCTTATCAGTTACACTGCTACTGAAGATTTTAAACACCCTATTGTTATCTATGGTGAGTCAGGCTGTGGGAAGACAACTCTCATGGCACGTCTGGCTGATCTGCTCAAGGCATGGGAGCCAAATGCTGTTGTGGTGATTCGCTTCTTGGGAAGTACAGTCCATTCCAGAACTGTCCGCAGTTTACTCATCAGTGTCTTTGAAAATATATGGGCTGCTTACAAAATGATGGCACCATCAGATTTAGACTTTACTGCTGATGTTATATATCTTGGTAAATACCTTGAGGCTCTCATGTGGAAAGTGTCATCTCCATCTAAACCTTTATACATTCTTTTGGATTCATTAGACCAGTTATCTGCCCTTGAGCAAGCCCATAGCTTAACATGGCTACCAACAGTTCTTCCAGCTCATGGCTCACTCATTCTTTCTACCTTGCCAGAAGCTTACAACATCTTAGAAAGTGCCAGAAGGCTTTTCCCTATTTCTGATCAATTCATTGAGGTGCCAGAATTTTCAGAGGCTGCAGCCCATAAGGTTGTGAGTTCCATTTGCAACACAAAGAGTCGAAGTATCACAAGGCCACAGAGAGATTTTATGACAGGTTTGTCTGTTAATGTGACATGCTGACATTTTATTTTGAAAGTTAAAATAGCAATATGAGTATAGGATGCAATAAAGATCTTCTAAGAAATCGTAGAATCATTTTTATCTATTTCAAAGATAAAGAAGAAAAATGCAATAAACTTTTAATATCTCATTAAATATCAAGGAACTGATTTGAATGAATTTAAACCATTTCTTAAGCATTTGGGTGTTTTGTAAAGGTAAATAGGAATTTCAAAAATTAATTCACATAAACCAATGGAAGAGATAAATGCAATTTTTAAAAAAGGAACCAAAAAATTATACCTTTAGGTACCTATGAGCAAAATTGATAAAGTAATGTATGTCATAAACCATTGACTGCAAGAGCACCAAGAAAAATGCAAAGGTTTCTTAAACTCAGCTCATTTACTAAATTTTTATGAAAAGGAATAAACTTAAAATCATTTTGACGGAAAATATAAATGAACTTAAGCTCACTTGAATTTTCTTACGTGAATTCATCTTGAATAATGGCCGAGTCTTTAAAACTACTTAATAATGTATTTTAAATGACTGAGATATTGTATCAAATAGGAACTCCGCTCATTTTGTTGTACCCTCTATATCTTTACACGGTGAATCCTCACCGTTGATTTCTGTTCATCTAATTAATTTTTGTGACTTTCTTGACATAGAAGAAAGGTGACTGATATCCGAAAGCCAATTTTGCAGCTTGCATAATACCCCTGAATAAGAAAGATGTATGATTTTTAAATTCCATATGTACATTCTCAGTTAATAAAGACTACCATTAAAACCACTCATCAGCATCTTTAAAAATTCATGGCAACCAAATTCATGAGATAGAATTTTGCAGCCATAATGTATTCAATGTTGATTTTTCTGTTGCCCATCTTTTATTTAACAGGGGTAGTGTCTATTTGAGATGTGGTGAAAGAATAGGGGGCAGGTGTGTCATGCATTCAGTATTCTTTTGGTTGGGTTTTTTCCTTGGGATGCGGGGAGGGAAGAAAAGTGTTGGGAGAGATATTCCTTACATTAAGTAGAGGGTGCCATAAGTTTCCAAAAAAATTTGAACTTATTTCTCATTAGATTGCTGTGATAGAAATTGGTTTGCTCTTTAGTTGTGATCAATTTCTAAATGTTCTTTTTCCTCAGAACGATTTCGCCAGTGCCCTTACCCTCTCTATCTGAAGCTTATCACACATCAAGCACTGTCATGGCGGTCTCATTTCAAAGTGAAGGATCTCCTTTTGGGGTCAGACATCCCCAATGAAATCATTCATTTTTTCTTGAATTTAGAGAAAAATCATGGTATTACCTTGGTATCTAAGGCATTTGGTGAGTTGAATGTTTGTTGATATGTCATAGTATTTCTTTTAGAGCTTAGCTACAGAAGCTATCCTGCCAAAATTATGCAGTCTGCAAAAAACAGCCATGTGATTCTTTATAAGGTTGAGAGGAATGAAGAATTGGAAGATAGAGCTCGTAATATATTTGCAACATTAATGTATACAGAGGACAAATCTCCACCTATTTGATATCGCACATCAGTTACATTTCATCACAAATTAAAGTATAAAAAATGATTTTTTTTTCCACCTATAGGCATATATCAGTATTATTCTTTTATAAAAATTTTCCCACAGGATATCTCACATGTATGACTCAAGGAGCTCTGGCTGAGGAGATTGCAGATTTGCTGTCTCTAGACAATGAGGTCCTTCAGGATACTTTTATTCATCATCTTCCTCCTTGTCCCTTCAATATACGTATACCATCCTCTGTTTGGTCCAACCTATTAATAGAATTGAAAGATGTCCTTTCCATGGACATGGCATATGGCATGTCTGTCATGACATGGAATCACAGGGCTTTTGCAGAGGCTGCAACAGATCGTTACCTGACTGAAGAGACTAGGTTTGTCCTTTCACTGTTAAATTTTGATCACATACTTCTGGTTGTTTGAAGACCTGATGAAAATATGACCAAAGAATGAAAAACATGTTTGTGGGATGTTATTGAAATATGGTTCTTTGAGTCATTATCATTTCTGTTTCAACCATGCAGGAAATAAACATTTGCTTTCACAAGATGATAAAATACTCATGTCTATATACGTAAAAGGTACATCAATATATTTCTTATGAGTTTAGCTGGGTGAGTCACTTAAAATGAAAATGGGGTTACAAAATTATTCTGCATAATGCTATCATCATCTACGCTTTTTTATGTCTAGCTAAGGTAAATGAAAATGAATTGGTACATGCTGATTTTAAATCAATAAATACTTTTCCAATCAGAAAAGGTTTTCATCGTGCTTGTGCTCGTTACTTCCAAGGCTACTGGTATAAGAAGACCAAGCCTCTGAAACTATTCAAGGAAAAGAAAGGATGGTACCCTGAAAACACCAGACAGGTAGAATAAATTATGAGAGTTATACATTAGAGCGGCTCATTTATAAAGTTCATCAATCAAATTACTTATTGAAGAGATTTGAATGAATTATTATGTCGGTCATCTCATGAAGCGTTGCATCTGCAAATTGCCATTGTATGTGCCGTATTGCATATACAGCTCTTTGTTGGATTCAAATGTTGCCTTTTTCTTGATATACTGCTACGAGGCTATCACACAACTTGGATACTATTGGGAATGGTGCTCTTGTGCTTTGAGTGAATGAAAATCCCGCCCAGCTAAACAGCATGCTATAAATAGCTCCATATTACCAAAATTGCAGATATGACACTTTGTGAGAAAATCCACAATTTTCCTCTACCTGATGAAGAAGTTAATGTAAACGTAATTTTGCATCAGACTATGCTTTCCTGTATGATGTCTATTTATCTACATATTCTTATCAACAGTTTGAAAATAACTTTTAAAAACATATTATTATATTCATGCGCAAGGCTGTCCATTAAAGTCTTTTGAAATTCATCAAAACATAAAACATTCCATGCATATGTTTATTTCACAGATCTCATCTCAAGCCCTTTATTTTAAAGATGGACATTTGAACCAGCGCAAGCTAGCGGAACTGCCTCGCCATTTAGCCTTAGCTGGCTTATGGAGAGATTTCCATAAAGATGTTGTTTGCAACATTGATTTCTTAGTGGCCAAGACAAAAGTGTATGGCATTGGAGAATTAAGAACAGACTTGATGCTCATCTTGAAGCATAGATATGAAATGCCAGAGGAAGAGGAAGAAGAACCTGAGGATCAGCCTCCATCAGAGGATGAGGATGAAGAGAAAGAAGAAGAAAAGGCAGATGAAAAGGAAGAAAATGAAAATTCTAAAAGTGATAGTGAAGGTGATGAGAAAAATGAGGAAAATCCTTTAGGTACAAGCAAGGAAGACGAAGATTTATTCATACTCACCGAAAACAAAAAGCAGGAGCAGAGTGCATCCTTGGAGAAAATGATAAGCCCTTCAAGAGATACATCAAAAATGCCATCAATGGATCTTGAGAGTGTTCGAGAGCCTGCAATTTATGTTGACTTGGCAACAGCCCTTAAGGATGTAGAAATTCTCATTGACATCCTCACTCTTGGAATCAATGCCATTAGGCAAGATGCTAACAACATTGCAGCACAGGTGAGAATAATAAGACAATTTTTAAAACGTAAATGAAAACTTAATTTCAATCATTCTTCAAGCTTTCAGTAATTTATAGCCTGTCACATTTCGTCTTAATTTCCCAATTCAGAATAATTTTTCTTTAATGAATTTACTTGCTTACTTCCTTCCCTTTATTCTGGATGATGTGCAGGGCAGTGAGAAAACTTTTCTTCTCTTGCCTTTCATGGACTTTTGGGTTGGGTTTTTTTGTTTTGTGCTAGAATTGTCCATATCTTTACTTCTCTTTCTGCAATTCTTCACCCCATATTCTCCGATTTTCAATCTTTCTTCATATCCTCAGGTGTTCTTTGCAAGGCAGATCTTATAATACTGTCTTTTTCTATTTGACAAATGTGTCTTATCCATCTATGTCTACTGCTTGTTGCCACAAGATGTATATAGACACATGAACATAAAATTATTTCTACTCCTATTGTTCCTCTGATGGCGTGCTACATTTCAATCCTGATCTTTCCTTTTCCCTTCAGCAGTTCTGCCCCCTTGTTTTCTTTGTTTCTTAATGTTTCCTTTTACCTTAAGTCGCCCTCCTCTTAACAGCTCTCTGTAATCCATCCAACTTCTATTCCTGATGATAACCTCTTTGGTTGAATTACTTGACTTATGCCTCCGCATTCCTATAAGAGCATAGGGCCAGAGCAACACTTCTCCTCCTACTCAGTTTTGAGCATCCTTCTTCTTCTGGTATTTTTTTATTCCGGCCTTGTTGCTTCTCCCCCATGTCATTTTCAGTCGTCCCACTTTTCGTTTCCCTTGTGGATTTTTTTGTAGGCTTTTCCTTGTGATGTTGGTTCAGGGCTTTCTTAACTTATGCCCAATCCATACTCACTTTCTTTTCTTGATTTGGATGATCACTAGCATATTTGTTTTTAATTATCTCCATATTTAGTTACTTGGGCAAAAAATGTATCTAGCTCTGTTGGATAGAATTTGTTTACTGACTGCTTGTGATTACTTGTATAAGACCATAAGAACAAAATGACAAAATCATTATATATGTGGTATTTTTTTATAAAGTGGTAGTGATAGTTAATACTTTATCATTGTAGTAATAGTTCAAGCAGAAAGACATTACTACCAAATTCTTTCCTCCCGTTTTCATTAGGGAAACTTACAAAGGCTGATTTATATGACTTAAGGGTGGATATAAAATGTTGCACAATTCAATAATCATAAATCTGTCTTATTTTTGCAATGTTCTGTTAATAAAGGTATCCATCAATATTACGCACAAACATGTATACACATATGCATATACTAAAGAGTCTTAACAGGCTGAATCCAACCACCATTAATCAGACATAGTGTTTGGGAAAGGAGTAAATCTCTATTTGTCAATATCACAGGTATGACAATTCGTTATTCTGACTTCAACACTCTTTTTTCTCAACAGTTCAGTACTTTATAATGGTAACATTGTCAGTTAGTCCAACCAAGTTTTGTCTCTCAAGGCCAAAAGTGTGTGTTTTGATTTCCTAACTCATCACAGCAATTTCAACCATAATAGCAAGCTTTTAAAATGGATACATATGTCGTCAGTCCTATGAGCACAGGTGCCAAATTTAGCAGAGTAGGTTGAGCACTGAACTAGGTCTGATGGTCAGCAATAAACGTACGAGGACAGACATGTAACCCATTGATTTGCTCAAGGATTTGAATTCATGTATTTCATCTTCAGTGGCCATGACGGCCAGTCTGGATGATAGTATGCTGTGTAAATCGGATACGCAAGTGTGGGTGTTTTGTGCTCATTGAGTCATTGCTTGCCAAATGAAACAAAAAATTAAGATAAGATAAGATTCACTTTAATAATCCATGAAAATTGGAAATTATTATTTAGTTATACATCAGTCTCATAAAGTACATATCATAATTCGTAAAATGACAGACATAGCTATTGGAAATAGCACCATTTGTAGAACATACATGATGCAAACGCAAGAATTTAAATCTTAAATGGAGTAAAATTCATACTAAATTATATTAAATTTAAGACAATAAGATTAAAATAGAATGGTCCAACCATTCATGCACAAAAAATATATTTAATGATTTATTCCAAAAAATCAAAATATGTTACCTTAGACCTTAGTCCTTTGCATGCCTCTGGACACATATGCCATCATCAGTTTTCACATTGACTTGTTGTTTGGCCAGCCATCTCCTTCGATTCTTTCCGTGGCATGTGTAGAGTGTGAAGGTCTCTTTTGACTGTTTCTTTCCATGTTATCTCTGGCCTCTCTCTTTTTCATTATACTTTTGGCTTCCATGTTAAAACAGACAGTCAAAAAAAATCAGAATGGGCAGAAATGTTAACCTGTTAACCTTTGATAAGAATGATGAAATATGATGTGGCGTTTATATGCTCCAAGGTTTCTTCTTCTGCAAAACAGTCTCTGAAAAGAGCATAGTCGTTAATCAAATAAACTGTCAAATGAATTTATAAAGTGTAAACTTTTGATGGCAATGGGCAATGTCTTATTAACGGCCCTGCCTAGAGGATATGGATTCCTTTTTTTACACAATATTACAATAGATATACTTTTCTATTCTGTTTTATTTCATACACTCATTTTGAAAAAGATTGTTTGTCAACTTGGAAAAAAGAAGGCTCCAAGTGAGAGTCTTCAGAAGCTAGTGGAGGACTCTGTCAAATGGATGTATGAACACTCTTCACCAATGATGATGCCACAAGATGCTTGCATGCCAAAGCCTGGGGAGATGTTGCAAACTTCACTGAACATGGAGATACACCTTTTAGGTTCGGATTGCAGTCCTGCTTTATCTTCTGTTATCTTCTTTTTGAGTAGCCCAATTAAAGGCTATCCCACAAGGGTAGCTCTTTTTTTTAGGTGCATCAAGGCATTTTTGTAGGAATTTCACTCATTATACTCTGCAGTACAACTACGCCATTTGAAGAATTTTGAAACTAGAGATTGATGGAATGAGTAGTAAAATTTTTTTTTTATTTAATAGTAGCCCTCAGCTTGCTCTGTCTGTAATTTTTAACAGACAATGGGACCACCTAGTTGAGCGTGCATCTCCAATAGAACTATGTACTCTAAGGCACCAGATAACCCATAGTGAACATTTACATGCAAATGGTTTGTTGGTTGCTATATACCTCTACAAACATAGTTTGACCTTAGGGGAAATCCTTCTTTCTATACTTCCATAAATAATGTTGATAAATGTTCTTGAAAAGGTTAATTATTCTTTTCACATTACGGTATTTTTGAATGTTATATATAATTTATAGCACATGTGACTGCTTGATGGTATCACTAAAGAGTGACTGGTGGGAGAGGGGGGTTGTTCATCTGTGGGGGGGTTCTAAAAAGAAGAACAAGTTAATAACAAAACCATTTAGATTTCATTCAGTTCATGAACATCACTCATAAGCTGGCAAACTAGTGCTATATAGTCAAATTGAGTTTTTCCTAATAACTGAATTTTAAATGCTCAATCTCTATACCATAGAAACTAAGATAGTGGCATCTGGCACATTTTAACTTCTTTACATATGATTCATAAATTGTGTTGTTACTAATTTTATTGGATCGTTTCCAGAAATACATGTAAATTCCTTTTACCCACAAAGATAATGTAAGGATAAAGATAAATATGCATATTTCTGTACTTGGAACATCAAGTACTTAAGTCTAACTACTTCCAGTAGAGCCTGATCATTAAAATCATTTCATGGAAATACATTTATTCCAGAAGAAAGATGTTGATGACTTCTTTATACTTATGTTTATGCTTGCTTGCATTAGCATAGACTGAGATGAATATGCATGAATGATAAGTTCTAAGAGTTAATCAATTGTACTGTAATTTTGGCTGCAATTATTTTCTCTCCATGACCACATTGATTTAGATTAGTACTCAATCGAATCATGGTTTATGTTTTTAATTCGATATACACTCAGTTATATTAAAGAATGATAATAAGAAATGAAGGCAAATAAAATGTTCAAGCTTTTTTCTTACTTAATCGTATCAAGGTGCAGATCGGATGCTTGACTATCCTATGCAGTACAGTCCTATGGAGCAATATCTGTATGTTATTGAACAAGTCAATCAGAAAACAGACACATTAACTGTGCTGGATATGGCTCAAGGTGGTGAAAAAGTGATGATAGATGACACCAAAACTTTTGTACATTCAATGAGATTCAATGGTAACAAGCGGTCAGTAATTTTTTTTTTTTTTAAACCGCTACACATTTTATCTTATGCTATATTCCATGAGATTAGATCACTTGGGTACTGAAAAGTTTTCCACAACAAATGGATAATCACTCACTCTCCTGACCGGGATGGTTATAGAGGAGATATGAGGGATGCTTCTGTAGTCAGAGCTCTCCAGCCAGCACGGTTTTCCTCTCGTCTTATTAGGGTTGAACCAGTCCTTTGTGTTGTCCAGCCAACACTTTGCCTGTCTGCCCCGTTTCCTGCCTCCTTGCAGTGTACCAGTGTACCATGGAGCACTGTCTTTGAAAGAGTATTGACCCATGGTACATGCCCATGCCAGACTAGCTTTCTGTATCAACTTGCGGACAGCAGTGGATCTTTTGTCCCACAATGACTGGTACTTTGATGAGGGCATGCTCAGTTGTTCTATGATCTCTTCTTGTAACTACAGGGTAATCTGGTCAAATCAAAAAGACAATATGATCATATCATGAAACTATTTCCAGATGTCAGCTCAGTACAATTAAATTATTTTCACTGCCTGAATTTATTAGTTTTTGCTTGGGTACTTCAATAATATATAACAGTGACATTTGTTTCTGGAAACAATCTGCTGCAGTTTCTAATTTATTTTTCAAGCAAACTTGATGGAATAATATTTTAAATTGACAATTAATTTTATCTTAAAATACTGAATTAAAAAACAAAACAAAACAAGCTTTAATCAAACAAAGAGGATTACAACAACAAAACATAAAAGAATTAATTAATTTTTTCCTAATATTTGGCACAGGTTCTTAATTCTGTGTTGTTATAAAGAACTATCAGCATACCAACCTGTTTTGAACTACTGTCTCTATGAAAAAGCTCATTTGGCCAAGTACACTTTGGAAAAAGAAGCATTTTCAATGGATGTATCCACTGAAGGAGACATTGTTGCCTATGCTGATGAGCGTAAGTAGAAGTTTAGATCATTCATAAGTTTTCTTGTTCATTAATATTCACAAAAGTATGAAAATCTAAATAACCAAGAGTTTATCGGCAATATCCCTGAAATTTCACACTTTCTATTTGGGGCCCAAAAGCAGGCCAGTTTGTTCCAACAGTTTTTTCAATTTCTTGGGCAGCTAACTGTGAAACAGCCCATTATCATAGTAATATTCTGATAAACATGTTTGATACGTATAGCTGGGTACTTATTTGCACCTGAGTTGAGTGAGGTATGAGGAGTAAAGTGTCCTTGCCTTCTATATGATGCATTGTTAATGACCCGTAGATATGATAGTGGTGTCCTGATAGTTGTATGATCTTAATGTTTGTAGAAGGAGCTGCCAGACCAGATTTTCAACTGATTAAGAGACATTTGAAAAGCTATTATCTGGCTATGCTATGTGTGTAGACAGGTTTGGTTTATTCTTGTTCTTTCTATTACCAATGGTTTACTAAGCCTCCTTTCATTTCCCATATTTGGGACTTGGTCCATGGTATGTTAAAATGTAGGGACACATTTTTCTTTTTGCTTATAACTTCAACACATCTGTTTTAAGAAGTTTTTTTCTATTTCTTAAATAATCTTAATGATTCAAAACATAATTGTTTCATTTTTATTCAACAATGTTACGAGCTATTTTTGGTCTTTTCATAAATGAAATTACCTATAGAACACATTTAATTCTGTAACTTAATTGGCTAGCCTTGATTTAATGTGACATTTGAAAATCATTTTAAAAACCTGAATTTCTTTGTAATATATTGCTTCCTTTTTCTGACATTTTAGTTGTACTTTTTAAATTAATGCAATGCTATTTATCCAAAGGGTAGGAAATAAGCAATTTAGCAAATTTGTGTGGCAGTGTGGCTGTAGAGTCTAGGCATTTGACTTGTAATTATGAGGTCCGGTCCGTTCTACTCCTTTGGAAAGGCTATTTACACACATTTCCCCACCCTACTCAGGTGTTAGTCAGCACCTGACCTTAGGCAGAGGAGGATGCTGTCGGTATGCTCAAGCAAGTGCCCCTGGAAAATGGCAGCCTCTCTGTACACTGCACAAGGAGTTAAGAACGTATTTGGTTGGAAAAGGCCTGTCGGGGAATACTTGTGCAGCACTTTGAGCACATTAAGTGGATTTATTGCTATATAAAAGCTCTAATTTACAGTTGTGTTCTTAAAATTAGAGCGTAGAAGAGTTTTCAAATGTTCTTTCTCTAACTTTTCAGGCTGCTGCTATATCTGCTCACCGAAAAGAGAGGAACTGCGGTTAGAAACCATTTACAGACTCCATCACACAGAGACTATCACAAATGTGGTGTTTTCACGTGATGCTTACTACCTCCTCACATTCATTCCCGGTGATGGATTCAAAGTGTGGATTCCAAGACGAGGAGAAGCCACTCTTAACATAGAAGGAAAGAAAGAATCAATGAGTTTCAGTAAACAGAGCAAATCTGGAAGAAATGCCATCATAACAGGCAGTCATCAATTGATCCAGGTTTGTCCTCTTTTGAAGAAGAAAGAGCGTTAACCAAATTATGTTTGTTTTGAGTATTGAAGGATATGATTAGGATTGTCATGGCATTATTATGTTGTGAGAGTAAAAATGGTTTCAATTCATCAAATTAGAGAAGCCCAAAAAAATTGTACTGAAATTTGACACTCCATAGCTTTGGTGTTAACCAATGTGCAACAATCAATTTTGGAGCAAGTATGAAAATCCGACACCAAATTCACTTGGCAAATTTCAAGCCAAATGCTTGATTGTTTTCAAAAATGTATGATCATAAGAACATGATCATTTATTTCATTCAAGAAATAATACAATCTTCTGTTTCAAGATTGACTTTCCAGGGTTTTTATTTCCTTTCAATTTCAAAGGAATACTTTTGTAAAGGGTATGATTTTATAATTCATTCTGAGAATCATTTAGAATTTCATGAATTCCCAAATCCAATAAATATGCTTATTAGTAAATTAGATTGATTTGCATCTTTAGTGTAAAGGTTCAAAATTAAAAACACAATTTTTGGATCACAGTGTATCAAACCAAACTCATTAATTCATTCAGGGAGATAATTTGTAGTCTTCAACTTCTCAAATGAATAATGTACTACACAAATTGTATCACGAAATTACCATTACATCTCAGCAAGAAGTTAGATAAGATGTCATATTACACAGCCTTGAACATATGCTATCAACAGGACCATGACTTTTAAAAAAGTCACCCAAGAACAACCATACCGTCACTGAAAATGTCAAACCGTGTAAGTCCGAAAATATTCCACTGGAGGGAAGGTCAAACCTTGTAAGTTGGCCTGAGTAAATAAAAACAAAATAATGCATTAAAATGAGTAATAGTCTGGTCAAGTAGGTGTTGGACCATTTAAGAATTCTATCTGGATGCTGTTATAGTAAAAATGTTTGACATAATATTTTTTTTTTTATCTCCTGTTAAATATTGACTGGAAGACATACATTGTTTGGTATTTTCACTGATGATATGAATATAAAAAAACAAAGTTTGCATTGAAACAATGAGCTCTGAGTTTAAGTGGTTTCATTGATCTCCTGTTTCCCTCAGGTTTTATCTGGCTACAAAGAAAGCAATGTGGTGAGGATCTGTGACTTGTCAACAGGTGACATCCTTCATGTCTTAACCAATCCAGAGTTATTCTATTCCATATGTCTTATGCACCTTGACTCAGATGAGGAATATCTCATTGTTGCCACAACAGAAGACTCCATAGTGAATGGAAATCGTTCAAAGTAATTGTTTCTCCTTCTACATTATTAATTTTTAAGCATTAAGGTCATTATAAATTTAAATGTCTTGCTTCACTTCAGTGAGGATTTCTCATGCCCTTGTTTTGTTTTATTGCTGAAGATAGCTTTGTTTTGTGGTGGAAGCATACTGTCTCATCCAAAATAATAAATGATTTTCTTGAATTATGATTTAAAACTCATGACAGATGAGTACACATCTTGGTTTGAATCTGAAACCTTAATTTAGACACATAAGTGATGGAAGAATGTGTGAGTGACAAATATTCTTCTAACAGAGAGGGACTTGATTTAGTAATTGTGCTTATGCCTATGCAATGAACTTTGGTGACTTTGAACTAAAAGCATGTTTGATAAGACCCCCAAAACTGCTTTTTGTCAAGAATCTATTTTGCTTCTGAAATTTCAATGGTCATTTCTATATTAGTTTATAAGACAAATAATAACTGTAGACGTTTCTTTTCCAAAAAGCTATTCAAATAAAGAGCTGTCAATGCAAGAAAGAAGTGCTAGCAAATTTTACATGAACATGCTGTTAGTGACCATACCTTAGGCTTGTTTTAATGGCAGCTTTCTTTTTCTATGATCTAATGTAATTGTTATGGAAACATTCAATTCATGTAACCCTACACTTCAATGACTTTATTATAGTGGGAAAACATGGGAGAAAATATTATGTGAAACAGAAGGAAAAGTGACAGAAAATTAATACTTTTCTGACCAAAGCTTTTCACCTTTAATTATTTACAGATCAGCTCTTCTGTGGGATATAGAGAAAGGCAAACTGATTTCTCGAGTCGCTAGTACTGAGAGCTTTAGGTCCGTGAATGTCTTACAGAAGGACAACTCAATTTACATTATAGCAGCTTTATCAGGGGACCCAACCATTCAGGTATTTCCACTCACACTAATTAACAAACATCGTATAATAATCATTAATTGGTTTATTCAAAAGATTTCCAAATACACCTACAAATGTACCTTTGTTTTCCTGGGCAGAAATTTATTTGTCAGGAAATTATTCACTCTTCCAAATGTGCCTTTTTCAACCATTTTTATTCTTGTTGTGCTGTTTTTGCTTTGGTTTGTGTTTGTGTGTTGGGGGGGGGGGGAGGAGA